>OX422219.1:44723106-45028106 GCA_949130495.1 Sambucus nigra | reverse complement strand
CCTCTAGGCAAAGTTGCTTATAAGTTCATTACTACCTTCTGAGATATACACGAGAGATTTGTGAGTTCAAACTGAGTCTATCTTCATTGAGTCATGTTTGTTTGTCCTGTGGTTAATCAATAGTGTTGCTGTTTAACTTATCATTACTGTAATCAAAAGGGGTTACGCCTCCATCTCATCTAAACTACCCTCTTACATTTGGCAACTCTGTTGGGGAGGCATTCTTCTAATCAAGGAGTATGGCACAAGATAACGTTAATCGAAGGCTTAACTTTGATGGCATTCAATACAATGAAGAACAGGCGATGAGAGAGCCAGAAGCTTCAAGGGATGGGGCCCCTCGATTGGAGGTACCTCCGGTCCAAGCAGCAACAGGTGTCCCAGCAGTGGCACAAGCTTCAACGAGTGTCGGGTTGGAACCAACCCAAGTGGCACTCCTCACGAATAAATTCTATGAGTTTTTGCAAACCCCCATAGCTTCAATGGTGTTGGGAGGATTTAAAGCCAACTCCTTCGTGACACCAGGGGAAGCCCCAATGGCCCCACCAAGTGCAGTCCTAACGGGAACGGTTCTGTCAAGTACACCATTCGTTATAAATCCAGCGGTGGGAACCGTAGGCGTATCAACGAATCCAACCGTGATGATTTCTCCTGCTATAATGGGCATGCAACCTATAGTCCCGTTGGTTGTCGCTTCAATGGCGTCGCCCATGGAAGAGATGAGGAAGGAGATGCTAAAATTCATGCAATCCTCCTCACAATCTGCGGGAGAGGTAGCTTCGGCCTATAACGATTTTTGGATGCCTTACCCCCAGGAATACAACAATGAGCCCTGCCCAAAAGATTATATTCCTCCTATTTTTGAAAATACACAGGAAAGGGTGGAAACCGGAAAGAACATATTAAACGCTTCGTTGAATACTTAAGGGTGAATTGCAATAATAAGAAACTCAGTTTGAGGAAATTTTCTAAATCTTTAACCGATAAGGCATACACTCGGTATTCTCACTTAGATCCCAAGAGTGTTTCCACATGGAGGAGATGCACGTTTTGTTCGTCCAAAAGTTATTTCTGGCGAAAGATGAGTTTACTTTGACCCAACTGGGTAGGGAGAAGCAAAGACCCGAGGAAGAAGTGGTGGCTTACATTCGAAGGTTCCGGGAAAGGTCTCTCGATGTAAGGGAGGAGGCCAAAGAGTCCAAGTTACTGCAGATCAGCACAGAGGGACTGCTTCTTGAGTACATATGCCATCTTATTAATGAGGAACACGAGAGGACTTTTTCGGCGTTCCTAAAAGCAGCAAGCAATATCTCATTAGTTGTACGACCAAACCCAATGGTAGTGCCCATGATGTTTAGGAAGCCGATACAACCTATGGAGGGGAGGTATCAGCCCCTACAGGTAGGGTACACCGAAGGACCGGATGGGGGAAAGGTAGCGAAGAAGGATAATAAGAGGAAGTTTGGAAGAGGCAGGGAGGACCCACCATCATTGCCTTGTATAGTGGAGGAGGTTGTCAGCTGTTATAACGTAATGGTCCAAGGAGTAATGGTATACGAACCAAAGGGCATTCTCGTTCGGGAACCCGACGCTGCAACAAGGGAGAATCCCAAATATTGTCAGATTCATCGAAAGATCCAACATCCAACGGAGAGCTGTTTCATGCTAAGAAGAATCATCGACAAGTATGTGAAGGCAGGAACGTTGCAAATCCCTTTGCAAAACGGTAACAACAACCCACTCCCAGTACATAGGGCCAATCTGGTGGTGGCCTATGATGAGGAGGCAGAGAAAGAAAAAGGCGAGCTAACGACAAAGCAGGGGGAGTTCAAAGAAGCTTTGGAAGATTGTACTAAGGGAATGGCTAATGTAGTGTTAGCTTACGATGAAGCAAGCGCTAAAGACATGGAGGACGTATACAGCGATGAAGGTGGGGAAGCAGACCAAGTCGTAAAGTACTATACAGTTTCAAAATCCCCAAAGTTGATCGGGTTCTTCGACCAAGTAGGGATACCAAAGGAGAGTAGATTGGAAATAACCCAGGCAATCCTTAATATTACGAGGATGAACGCAGTCCCTTCACTGAGATGGAAGGGACCCATGTCCAAGTTGGTAAAGAGATTTCTGTTAGAGGTAACTTTCAGCGACACAGATAGGGCCGCAAGGTTCCCTCATAACAGGCCATTATATGTGACCGCCAGCATTAATGGGATTAGTTTTGCAAGGACTCTTATAGATGGGGGAGCTTCCATCAATATCATGCCAATCAACTCATTGCACACATCTAATATTTCGTAAGAAAGGTTAGTCCCATGCCTTTGGTGATTTCAGGATATGACAACCAGACTTCCAAGTCCATTGGGTACGTGAATGTTGGGATTGTGATGGGAAATTTGAGTTCCCATATCAAGTTTCACGTAATAGAGAGTGTAACTTCTTACCATCTGTTGATTGGAAGAGTGTGGATGCACAATCAAGGGCCAGTTCCTTCGACGTATCACCAATGCGCCAAGGCGAATATCAAGGGACTGAAGGTGACCATTAGGTCTACAAATAGTCCTTTCGCTGTCGAGGAAGCTCACTTGGTAGATGCGATATTTTACACAGAATTGGAGGAGGATGTTCGAGTCCTAACGAGAAGAATGGAGGGAGAATGGGTTCCCTCGATCAAAGAAAGGATGGATCCCTTGAACGAGCAGAATAAAGAGGTTGTAAGCAGCAAAGGAGTGATGGTCGAAGAATTCCATCAGGTGGTCCCTTGGCCCCAAAACATTTCGATGCAGCTCAAAGACAGAATGAGGCCTAGAGTGGACCCAGTGGAGCATGAGGTTAAAAGACAAAGCGTGCTGAGTCGATTTTTAGGAGGAAGAGTTGCTGAGGCTTCAAGAGAGAAGAAAAGGAAGGCAGTGGCGACTACCGGTAGATAGTGCAAAAGGTGGTTACTGAAGAAGGAAAGGCAGTTTATCAGTTATAATGGTGTGAACGGGCAATCGAAGAAATTAATAATGAGGCTGACCCGATATATGAGTGCTTTATGATGAATCAACGGGGATAATGTATGGTGATAGAAAACTCCAACATACAGGAGCTCGTGGAAGAAGTCATCGAGGAACCAGATTATATGGCAGATCAACCGAAGCCACAGACACAAGAGATGGAGCAATTGAACCCGGCGAAAGAGGGGGAGGACCCAAGGCTTATTTTTATCTCAAAAGATCTCAGTAAAGGAAAATGAAAGGCCTTGGTTGATTTGATTCAGGAGTTCATAGATGTTTGTACATGGAAGTACACAGAGATGAAAGGGCTGGATGAGGAAGTGAGCTGCCACAAGTTGAATGTGATGCCTTCTGCTATTCTAGTGAAACAAGCAATGAGAACGTACAAGCCTGAGATAGATTTGAAGATCAAAGAAGAGATCCAATGCCTACTAATAGCGGGGTGCATTAAGCCGATACAACACCCACTTTGGCTATCTAGCATTGTTTCGATGGGTAAGAAAGACAAAAATCAAATAAAGATCTGTGTGGATTTCAGAGAGTTGAATAAGGCTTGCCCTAAGGATGAGTTCCCTCTACCCTCCATCGATAGCCTGATAGATGCAACGACTGGCCATAAGATGTATAGCTTCATGGATGGGTATGTAGGGTACAACCAGATCAAGATGGACCCTACGGATGCAGAGAAAATAGCATTTATAACCCCATTGGGCAACTTCATATACAAAGTACTGTTGTTGGACTTAAAAATGATGGGGATACCTATCAGAGAACGATGATGTCCATCTTCCATGAATTCTTTCACAAGTTTGTAAAATTTTATGTGGATGATTTGGTCATCGAGTCGAAGAAGGAAGAGTCCCATCGAAGCGATTTGAGGAAGGTGTTTGCTCGGTGCAAAAAGTATAAACTAAAGATGAACCCACTAAAATGCATCTTTGGAGTAACTAGTGGAAAGTTTTTGGGTTTTGTGTATAGATGGACCAAGACAAACAGCGAGAACGGCGAAGGAATTGAAGATTATCCTGGGTAAGGTTTCTTACCTTAGGAGATTTATACCAGGATTGGCCGAAATGACGCACCCGTTGATGAAGCTTTTGAGAAAGAAGATGAAATTCAAGTGAGAGGAGGTTCACCAGGAGTCTCTCACTGGACTGAAAAAACTACTCGTTTCACCACAGACCATGGTTCCCCCAAAGGCAGGAATACCGTTGTAGCTATAACTCTCATCCACTATGAGGTCCATTGGAGCTTTGCTGGCATAAGAGATTGACGAGAAAGAACGGCCAGTCTACTACCTCACTAAAATCATACATGGTCCAGAGGTCAGATATAGTAGCTTGGAAAGGCATTGTTTAGCCTTAGTCTTTGCAGCGCAAAAACTTAGACATTATATGCTATCTTTTACAATTCATATTGTAACCAGATGTGATCATATTAAGTATTTACTGGCAAAAACTATATTGAATTGTAGGGCAGCTAGGTGGTTCCTCATCCTCTTAGAATATGACTTGAAGTGTGTGTTCCCTCGCACGATCAAGAGTCAAGCATATGCTGGCCTGTTGGAAATCTTCCCCTCTGGAACGTTTGATCCACCTAAAGAAAGTATTCCAGGAGATGACTTGCAAGCCAATTACTTGGATGAAAGTGATGAAGAATGGACGATGCAGTTTGATGGATCTTCGACGGAAAATAAAGGAGGGGCGGGGGTTATTCTTTCAAAAGGAATGGAGGAGATTTATATGTCCTATAAATTAGATTTCCCTTGTTCCAACAATGAAGCAGAGTATGAAGCGTTAGTGCTAGGGTTGCTGGAGGCCCTTCGAAGGGGGATTCGCTCACTTTGCATTAAAAGGGATTCGAACTTGGTGATTCAATAAGTGAATGGAGAATATGTATTGAAACACCTAATCCTGGAACCATACCCAATAATCACTCAGGGGCTCCTCAGCCAGTTCCATTGGATAAAGATCAAGAGACATCCCCGAATGATGAACCGACATCCAGAAGCCTATGCCACCATGGCCTAAAAAATAGTCATGAGGAACGATACAATTACAGTCATGATTCAATAAAGAATGGCTCCTTCGGTGATACAATCAATTCTATCGATGGAGGAGGACGATAACTGGAGGGAAGAGATTAAAAAGCAACTGGG
Organism: Sambucus nigra; assembly: GCA_949130495.1. Classification (NCBI taxonomy): domain Eukaryota; kingdom Viridiplantae; phylum Streptophyta; class Magnoliopsida; order Dipsacales; family Adoxaceae; genus Sambucus; species Sambucus nigra. The sequence goes on along the minus strand of OX422219.1, from coordinate 45,022,952 downwards.
ATCTGGGGAAGGAGCGATGGAGATGAGGGAACTAGCCCAATACTTTACAAACCAGGGAAATCTTTACTTCAGAAATATGGTGGGATGGTTATCAAGATGCATTGACCCAGAAGAAGCAGAGCGTAGGTTGAAGAAAACAGATGAAGAGAACTGCACAATAACTGAGATACCTCCTTACAGCATAATCCAAAGGGAGAGTTATTTCTGGCCTAGAATGAAGCAGGACGCAGCAGAGGTACAACGAAAGTGCGCTAAGTGCTAGTTATTCTTCGAGGCAGCTGAATGTCATTTCGTTGAAGCTCAACGAGACTGGAGGCAACCTTATATTGACTTTATTAAAGATGGAGGTGTCCCAATTGAGAAGATTGATGAGTTGGGACCTAAACGAAAGGCCCTAAGGTTTTACGTTCAGAAGGGGCAACTTTATCTAAGGGGCTACTTCAACAGGCCATTGCATCATGAAGGAAGAAGCAAATGAAGTCCTCAAACGGGCGCACGATCCAACTTACATAGGAGGGGCCAAGTTATATGACCAATTGATGACGTTGGGGTATTATTGGCCAACAATGGAGAAAGACTCTGCTGAGTTCATTTAAAAGTGCAAGGCTTGCCAACTTCGTGGAAATATGATCCATGCCCCATCGATGGACTTACACTCCCTGGCAACGCCTTGTCCTTTTCACACTTGGGTGTTCGACCTGATAGGGGCAATACATCCTTCTTCAAGGGGGAAGATATGGATACTAGTAGCAATATACTTCTTTACAAAGTGGGTCGAAACGATACCACTAAGAAGGTCAACAGCACGGGTGGTGAGCAACTTCATCAGAGAATACAACATTTGCCATTTTAGGATTCCAAAGGTTATTCTCTCAAATAACGAAACCCATTTCGTCAATTCAGAGGGAACAATGCTCACAGACAAGTACTCCATTGTTCATCATACTCCAACGGTGGCATATACAAAGGTCAATGGTCAAGCCGAGGCAACTAACAAAACCTTGGTTAATATTTTGGCTAAAATGATGGAGGATTTTCCAGGATCATGGGATGATAAGATATCAGTTGTGTTGTGGTCCTATCGAACTGCCAAGAGGAAGCTCACAGGGTATACTTTGTTCTCCCTTATTAATGGGGCTGAGGCGATTCTTTAGGTAGAGTTAGAAGTTCCCTCTGCTCGATATGGCTTACGAAGTAGCATGCTCCCTCAGAATAGACATGTGCAGTTGGAAGCGTTGGATGAACACAGAGATAACGCGATACAGCACTTTAAATGTATACAAAGAAGCTCTCCAGGTCATATAATAACTTAGTAAGACCAAGGAAGTTCGTGGAGGGAGACCTCATTTTGAAGGCAGCAGTAAAGCACATCAGGGGGCTTCCTCTACCTAAGTTTGCAGCAAATTAGGAGGGACCTTTCATTGTAAAAGAATCTCATGATTCTGGTTATTACTTAATCTCTAAGATGGAAGAAGAAAAGGCATTCAAGATTAACAATAAATGGTTGAAAGTCTATCATGTGTAAGCAATTAAGTCCAGACCACGGTTGTATTTTTCTATTGTTATAAATATACAAGTTCTTTTTTTATTATAACTCGAGTAGAGATGAAAGAATTATAGAACATCATAATATACGCAAATAGTTATAACACAAAGAAATGACATGGGAGAACATATATATTTTTTTCATTCATTCATAAACTTTGGGGCATTACAAAATTGGGAGCTATTGCCCAAGAATTACATAAGAAGAAGAAAAGGAAAATATTTACAATAATTCATTGACCTAAGAGGAACTACAGATCTTGAGCAGAGAAAAAATCCCAATGAAGGACTAAAGAAGCTACTAGGCAAGACTGTTGGGCATTTATAGAAACTCCAATCTCGTTTGCGCTTGTGTACGTTCGATGAGGAGTTTCTCTCGTTTCAACTTCACTAGCGCAGAACTTCTTCGGCATCTTCTACCTCCTCATTAACAGCTTCAAGCAGAGGTTCTATCTTATCCAACTTAGCCTCCTTAGCCCGTTGATCCTCCCGATGTTTCTGCAACAGCTCTCTCTGACTAACCAGTCGCTGACTCTTCAAAGTTTTTAAGTGCGCAATAATCCAGTCAAAACGGAAGCCATCACGACCCAATTCCCCTCAGATAGCCCAGGAATTGTTTGAGGAGGGATCTGGTTGATAACTTTGCTTTTTATATGTCATTGTTGAAAGCCAAGTTAGTTAAAACCTCAAATACCTACAAAATAATATCAACTCAAGTGTAGCGGTAAGTAAGGGTATTAATCCACTTCCAAGGGGGTAAAGCAAAGGGAACACAATTGTAATTCACTTTTTATTTTCTTTTTGTGCTTTTTCACCTTTCTAATTTTTTTTCGCTTTTCAAATATTAAAACAATTGGGTGAGGTGAGGTGAAATAATACTAAACTAAACTAAATAAAAGGGGGTAACGAAACTAAAAGTAAAATGTGAAAAATATAAACAAATATGCGATAAAAATGAGTGAAAATAATTAGGAATTAAATTTACTAATCAAAGGAAACTAACAAAATTATAATTGACAATTAAACCAAATTGGATTCATGAGGGTTTCAATTCACCCCTTGAATGGGATGATTAGCCCTCCATAATCATCATCCAATAAAAATTAGAATCAAATAAGAGCATAAAATGAAAATTAGAGAGGAGTAATCAAACCAAAATTGCCTTTAATTGCATTAATTATTCAATTCTTCATTTATCTCAATTAATTACAACACTCAATTTATTGAATTTTTTATCTAATCTAAAAAAAACTTAGCTACTAAAAAAATAAAAATGGTGTTTCTCTATCTAATTTTCTCTCTATTTGATGATATCTCCCCCCTTTCTCAAATGGGGACTTGAGTCTTCTTTTATAGTAGATGCATGGCACACATGGGGATAAGGGGTATTTTTGGTAATGGGCTAGGGTGAACATGTGAGAGAAGTGTGAGCACATGTGCATGGGGTGGAGGTGTGAGGATATTTGGGAAGTGGAGTAATGGAGATAATAATCTGATTTGGTTTAGAGGGTATAATGGGAAGTTGGGTTGAAATAGGTAGTTGAGGGTAGATTGGCAAAAGGGAATAACTGGGTTTTATGCACATGTGGGTATTGTTGGTGTTTGGCTTGTTTTGGTAGGTAATAAGTCGTGGCTTGGAGAAGAGGATTTGCGAAGAATGGGTTTTGGGCTAGAATTGGGTATGGCAGATGGGGGTTAGGACAGGTTAAAACTTGGGTCAGCTGGATTGGGTGGCGGGTTAAGGGGTGTGGTTTATGGTCGCGGGTTGTAAGGTGGTTCCGCCAGAATGGGGGAAGTCGCGAGGCTGGTTTGCTGGAATGTTCGGCGGGTTAGGGATTGGTTGGGTCACGGTCGTTTGTAGGCCACGGTTTCGAAGCAGGGTCCGGTTAGTAGGAGGTCCAGGTGGGTTGAGGACGGATATTGATGGGGCTTGCCGGCAAAGTCCCCGGTGACTCGCGGTGGGGTTTAAGGGAGGAAGCATGTGGGTCTGCGTTTGGGACGGTTAGGAGAGAGAAGAGGTGAGGGGGATGTTGGCCGAAGGTCTAGCCGACGATGGGTCCTCATCGGCGGCAGGAGGGGATCGCCGGAGGGGATGGATTTGGAGATCGTCGGCGGTATATGGCGTCCAAGCAGGTGGCTCGGGGTAGGAGATTGGTAAGAGAGAGAGAGATGGGTGGGTGGGTTTGGTTATGGTGGGTTTGTGGTGTAGGTGAGTGTGTGGGAGAAGAGAGAGAAGGTGAGAGGTTGAAGAAGAAGTGGGTGGGGTTGTGTGTGCGTGGGTGTAGGAAGTTAGGTGAGGGTGAGGGTAGTTTTAGGTGTAGGATAGTGTGTGGTAGGGTGTAGAATGTTAGGGTGTGTGTGTTCAATTTGGAGAACGAAAAATAAAATAAAACTAACTCAAAATAGAACTAACAAATGAAAAAAAAAATTAACTAAATATAAAATCCTAATCTAAAAAAATAAAACTCAAATAGTAAAATAAAAGAAATGAACACTAAAAATCTATTCAAAATATAAAACAAAAGACTAAAAATAAACTCTTAGAAACTAATCTTAATAACATAAGACAAGATAAAATAAAATCAAAACTAAAAACTAATAAAAATCAAAATAAAATAAAATTATAAAAATAAAATAGAAAAATAGAAATTAAAAACTAGAAATCCTAAATAAATCAAAAATAAATCCTAAAATTAAAAATGACTGAAACTAAAAAAAAAAAAAAAAAAAAGGACAAATTAGACACACATGGGGCTCGGTGTAGGATTAGGCTCGGTGTAGGGTAGGCTACGATACGGGGGAGGGAATTAGCACCATTCAATACGCATTTGCCTCGATATATAGCTTTTGACACCGCAAACGGACGTTTGACTTACAAGATAAACATTTAAGCACATAAGACCCATATTGTCGAGAATTAGCAACTAAAGTACGTCTATTCGGGGTATAAAATGTACAGTTTTGGGTGCTTATCACACCACCCCCAAACAGAGCGTTTCTAGTCCTCGAGCAATAAGATAGAGAGAAAGAGACAGATAAGAAACCAAAAGTGTACCACTTTCGCGGGCACTTGTGATTGCACTTAGCATGTGCAATAAGCCTTTAAACCTATAGGTTGTCCTACAGGACGAGTTGTGTCTCGTGAGGCTTTGCAGGAAATATACCCACAAAATTCTTATTTAAAAAGATTTATTAAAAGGCAGTCAATCTCTTATTAGACGTAGAATAATTGCACAATCTGTCACGAGGTAAATATTTTGAGAAACATAAGCTAGAAGTGCATAAAAACTTAGCTAAGTAAATAGTCAAGGAACATCCTTTTTATAACTCAACGTGTGTGGTGTGATTAAGTCAAAACGGGTCGAGTATCACAAGAGTAATTCCTAGATTGCCTCTTCGGAATCAACGCTTCAACTTCAAATCTCACGGATATATCTCTCTCAAACGAACTCTCGAGATTAGGGTTAGTGTATCGCTCTTGTGTGTGAGGAGGTGAGTAAATATAATCAAGTTCAAACGTCTCACACACATATAAGAAAAAACGAACAATTAGAAAGAAAAATGATCTCATAAAAGAAATGCTATCACTATAGTGAGAACGTTGAGTTATTCACGACGTTGACTTTCATTTGCCTGAACACCAAGGGGAAAATGGATGATAATGGGTGAGGGGGAAATGAGATGAGAAGGATGGGATGAGGTTGGATGGTGATGTATGGATGAGTGATGAGTGATGGATGTGTGAGAAGATTGATGGATATGTGAGAAGAGTGTTCTATACATGAAGAACCAATGTCTTTATTTAACAAGGTGTAAGGACACAAATTTCCAATTGAGTCCACGTATAGTGTTGGCTCAATTCCGGACAAAAACATTTATTCATAGGATAATATGTAATTGTAATACTCTCAAGCCTATGAAGTGTTTGTTGAATACGTAGCGGCAAAGAGTATAAAGCTTCATTAAATATGCCGGTTTACGTGCCTCGTTTCTACGTCATCAACTATGGTTCCATGCTCCCAAGGTATGAATGCAATTATATATATATAGGAGCTTGGAACAAGTTTTATTGGGTGTTAGGTTTAATAAAAACTGTGTTTTATTTTCAGAAAATTTTTAATTAGAACATTAAAATAAAGTATATAAAGTTTCTGGGCCAAAATCGAATTTTCAAAGTTCGTTCGATAGGTCGTTCGAACGAGTTTTTCGTTCGAACCATATGTCGTTCGAACGAGTTTTTCGTTCGAACCATATGTCGTTCGAACGAGTTTGCCAACGAGTTCCCACTAAGGTATACTGGTTCGTCGTTCGAAATGTCGTTCGAATGAGATTGTTCGTTCTAACGAGATTTCCAACGAGGTTCTAACGAGTCCATACTGGAGCGTCGTTAGAAGACTCGTTCGAACGAGATTTCGTTCGAACGAAATGTCGTTCGAACGAGATGCCAGGCGGGAACAGTTTTTGACAGTTTTTTTCACCCACTTTCCCACTAAGTTTTTAACTAACTTTTTCAGACTTTATCAATAGCGGGAATAACATTTTCCAAACTAACTTTTCCATTCTATTTCCATCTCTTAGAGAGAGTGTGAGAGCAAATTGTTTTAAGGAAAATGTTCAAGTTTTGAGTGTTAATTTTCAAAGAGAAATTTACTTACCACTCTAGTTTTACACCCAAATTAGTGTTTATCCAAGTTCATATATACATATCAATTGCTTGGAGTTTGGCACCGGTTTTTCTCTACACCGAATTGAAGAGAAGTTTTGGGTTTTGCTTCTACCTCCCACAAAGAAAGAAGAAGTGTTCTTATGTTATTTTACCCACTTGGAGAAAGGCTCCATGTTCGGGTGACGGTGACCATATAAAGTCCTATCGGTGGATTCCGAGACCGCGGTGGTGTTCCAAGGTTATTCGCTAGGAAGAGGTGTCTACAAGAAGAAGCGTCGAGGCTTGAGAGGGATCGAGTCGTGCGTTGTAAGTCTATCTGTCTTGTACTTGTAATTCCGTATCTAGTGAATTTGTGGCTAGGGCCGTCCGAGGTTGTTTCTCGTCTTGGGTTTTTCCTCGTACATCGCGGCGTAGTGTGATTGATTTATTTTATCTTGCATAAATAATTTAGAACGCATGCTTAGGATAATTCAAGATAAAATTCGGTTTAATTTATCACACTCAATTTAATTTGGACTTAAATTAAATATTAGGTAAATTTAATTAATTCAAGTCATTTGCTAAAATTAGTTTGGCCTAACTTTGGAATATTGATAATCATGAATTAGGCAAATTCTAGGACTTGAGTTGGTTTAATTGGTTTAAGTGAAAATTAATAATTTTATGTGTTTCATTAATTCTCACTTGTGTGTGTTTTGTTTAAATTCACTCGGTTTAATTTTGAGAAAATTAAAATTTAGAATATAGAATTAAGTTGAACCATCATCTTTACGCTTCCGCATCTTGATTATATATAAAAGGAAATTATAACTTTGATTTTAATTGTGAACATTGAAATTCGGGGATCCATAAATTCATGCATTTACAAATTGGTATCAGAGCCAAAAACGATAAATTATTTCCTTAAAGATCCTTAAATAATTTTTGGCTAAAATGGATTTTTCCCCATTTTCAAAATTTCCTATTTTCGATGGTTCAAACTACGCGTATTGGAAAGCGCGTATGAGATCGGCACTAAAATCTATCGACGAGAGAGTTTGGATGTGTGTTGTTAACGGGTGGTCCCCACTAACTTATTTAGTTGAAAATGAACGTGTACCCAAACCCGCCGATAGATGGACTGAAAATGAGTTTAAACTTGCTAATTTTAATTCCCGAGGTTTAAATGTCTTGTTTAGTGTTGTCACACCGAATGAATTCCGATGTATTATGACGTGTGAAACCGCTAAAGAAGCTTGGGATATTTTACAATTAACTCATGAAGGAACTAGTGTCGTTAAAGCTTCAAAACTCCAAAACCTCACCACTCAATTTGAAACTATCAAAATGAATGAAAAAGAAACTTTTGATGAATTTTATGCTAGACTTTCTGATATTGTTAATTCATCTTTTAACTTGGGAGAGAAAATACCTGACGACCGTGTTGTAAACAAAATTTTAAGGTCCCTACCCGATAGATTTATTCCAAAAGTGACCGTTTTAAATTCTTTACCCACTTTAGCCTCTACGAAATTAGAAGAGCTTGTAGGTGATTTACAAACCTATGAACTAGATATGTTTCCCTCTAAAACTGAAAAGAAAATCGAAAAGGGCGTTGCTTTAAAAGCCCGAAAAGAGGTCAAACAAGTAGTAGAGAGCGAGAGTGATAGTGACTCGGAAGACATGGCTTTGTTTGCACGTAAATTTAGAAAATTTCTTAAAATTAACAAAGATAAATTTAAAAATGATTTTAATAAATTTGAATCTTTTAAGCATGACAAGAACGAGAAGATTTCTAAAGCGGAGAAGATTCCTAAAGCCGAAAAGATCCCTAAACCTAGTAATGAAAATTTAGATAGGGACGAGTCTAATAAGTGTTTTGGGTGTGAAGGTTATGGCCATAGGGCGTTTGAGTGCCCCACTAAACTAAGGAAAGAGGGTAAGCAACCCATTTCATATAATGCGACCCTTAGTGATAGTGATAAGGAAGATAAGCCCGATTCCTCCACAAAGATAAATTTTGTGGCTTTTATGGCTAGTCATGTGAGTGATAGTGAGAACTCATCGATTGATGAAACCTTAACAAATGACACTTCCAAGGTCATAGTTTATGATTCTATTGTTTTTTATGATAGTGAGAGTGGAGAAGAAAGAGGATTGAGAATGAAGAAGAGGTTAATGTGAGTGAACTTCAAAATGCTTTTCAAGAACTTTATAAAGAATCTATTAAATTGAAAAGAGCTAATTTGAAGTTAGAAGCTAGTTTAAGAGAGAGTGTCAAGGTCGTTGATGATAATTTTATAATAGAAGACCTTAGGACACGTGAGAGGACTCTTAGAGAGAAGCTTGAATATGTAGAAGGTGAGAGAGATAGCCTTAGGGGTTTAATGGAATCCTTAAAAAAGGAGCTTCTTGCTTTTGAAGAGCGAAATGTTTTATTAGAGTCTAACATTTTAGAATTGCAAGATAAATTAAAAGACTCTAGTAATGTCAAATTTTATTTGGAGTGTCATTCGAAAAAATTAGATAAAATCTTAGGAACGGTCCAAATTAAAAATGACACTTGTGGTTTAGGCTTCAATACTTATAATGAATTTATCCCTAAAGCCAAAACAAATGTTTTAGGAGAATCTACTAGGAATGCATTTAAAGATCACTCCTTAGGTAAATCTTTTCGACATATGTTTACTTGTACTCATTGTGGTCGAAAAGGTCATCTTAGGAAATTTTGTTTTGATCTTAAACGAATTCCTAGAAAATCCCATAGTAAAGTAACCACGGTATTTAACGTTCCAACACCCTGAGATAGTCATTCTTCATTAATTTGAGTTAGGAAATCCGACTTGGTTGCCTTGCAAAATAGGGTTTTTTATTCTCATTTACTTTCACATGCTTCCTCCCTTGCTAAATCTAAAGGATGGATGTGTTAGTGTTTGCATACTTTAGCGTTTGTACTTCATGCTATATTCACATGCTAAATGTATGCTTGTTTAATCATTTTCTAGTGTATGCCCCATGCTTAATCTCATGCTAGAATTATGATTTTTGTTTATCTTTTGTATTATATTTCCTTCATTTTGTTTGCATTAAATGAAAAATACAAAAAGATTTTTGTTTATCATTTGGATTTTATCTCTTGGTAATTTAAGCTTATTGAAAAATTCAAATGATTTTTGTTTATTCTTTTGAGTATATATATTTATTTTTGGTGAAAAATGTTAAAAACTCAAAAAGATTTTTTTTGTGTGTATTTTAGTTTGACACATTTTAAGTGGCATATACTTGTGTTTGAATCCCTGCTTTAATGCTCCCATGTGGCTAGAACTCTTGGTTTAGATTATCAATCCTTATTATGTTCTTTACCATATTTTATGGAGTAGTTGGATTTTGTGTTGTTTAAATGGATTCTATTTTTATATGCCTCTATTCACACATGCACGAGCTCTTTTGAAATTTTAACTACATATGTATATTTGATCTATGTGAGGTGTTCTCCTTCAAATCTTGTCATCTACATATTTGTGACTTAGGAGGACTAGTGCATGTCAAAATCCGTTGCATGTGAGATTTGTGTGCAAAAATGAAAACATGATAAATAAAAATGCGCACGGGGAAGGGCTCCGAAAGGACTAAGTGATCCTTTGCGATAGTAAGCCACCGTTTTGAATGGACCTAAAATAAATACGTGGTCCAAAGGCCTAAAAACAGAAAATATGGCATTAAAAAGAAAATAATTGCCAAGGCCTATGTTTGATTGATATATTCATTCAAATTTAATACAAATGCATATTGAGGGAGATTGGATGGTATATCAACGGTTTGCACAATGTCCGTTTATCCTAGTTGCGTATTTCATGTCATGACTCTATTGATTTGTAGAATCATCAATATGCTAGGCTTGTATGCATTGTGTATGTTTGTTCATTGAGTTCAATCTATATTGTCACATGAGGTTATATTTAAATGTGATGAAGTTTGCAATCAAATGAGAACTCCGTGAACGTTTCTTAAGTGTTTGGGTCTAAATTTAATTGTTGTTAGTTCACACCCCTACACTTCTGTTTCCATATGACACATTTTTTCCATACGAGTGTGCAAACTTATTGTATTTTTGTGTCATGTATGTGTTTATATCTATACATATGTGCGTGTGCATTATTGATATATTTCTAGTACATATATATATGATATATTTTTTTTGTCTTTGTCTTTCTTTTGTTGCCCATATGCTTTCATGTCTTATCACTTTAAGCTTCAACATGCTTTTATGTTTTGATTCTTTAACCTTTGTCTATTCCTGAACAAAAAGGGGGAGAAAAATGATAGGGGGAGAAATGGTATCTAAACCTATTATTATCATATCTTAGTTTAGGGGAAATTTATCTTAGGGGGAGACGTCTTTCTAAGTATGTCACTTGGTTGATAAAGGGGAGAATTAATTTAGGGGGAGTAATTAATCAATTAGATTTATATTTTGATATTCCCTAAGCATTTGATGAGTTTGCTTAAGTGTGCAGGATTTCTTCTAAAGCGGCATTGTTTAATGGCAAAGCGTTTGATCCTTGGGTTGAGTCAAGTTTGGGTGGGTCATGTTTTGAGTCTAGTAGAGCTTGACGGCCCTTTAGAATTTTTGTTTGGTTTTTGTCCCGGAATAGACAAAGGGGGAGATTTGTCAGGACACAAATTTCCAATTGAGTCCATGTATAGTGTTGGCTCAATTCTGGACAAAAACATTTATTCATAGGATAGTATGTAATTGTAATACTCTCAAGCCTATGAAGTATTTGTTGAAGACGTAGAGGCAAAGAGTATAAAGCTTCATCAAATGTGTCGGTTTGCATGCCTCGTTTCTACGTCATCAACTATGGTTCCATGCTCCCAAGGTATGAATGCAATTATATATATATAGGAGCTTGGAACAAGTTTTATTGGGTGTTAGGTTTAATAAAAACTGTGTTTTATTTTCAGAAAATTTTAATTAGAACTTTAAAATAAAGTATATAAAGTTTTTGGGCCAAAATTGAATTTTCAAAGTTCGTTCGATAGGTCGTTCGAATGAGTTTTTCGTTCGAACCATATGTCGTTCGAACGAGTTTGCCAACGAGTTCCCACTAAGGTATACTGGTCCGTCGTTCGAAATGTCGTTCGAATGAGATTGTTCGTTCTAACGAGATTTCCAACGAGGTTCTAACGAGTCCATACTGGAGCGTCGTTAGAAGACTCGTTCGAACGAGATTTCGTTCGAACGAAATGTCGTTCGAACGAGATGCCAGGCGGGAACAGTTTTTGACAGTTTTTTTCACCCACTTTCCCACTAAGTTTTTAACTAACTTTTTCAGACTTTATCAATAGCGGGAATAACATTTTCCAAACTAATTTTTCCATTCTATTTCCATCTCTTAGAGAGAGTGTGAGAGCAAATTGTTTTAAGGAAAATGTTCAAGTTTTGAGTGTTAATTTTCAAAGAGAAATTTACTTACCACTCTAGTTTTACACCCAAATTAGTGTTTATCCAAGTTCATATATACATATCAATTGCTTGGAGTTTGGCACCGGTTTTTCTCTACACCGAATTGAAGAGAAGTTTTGGGTTTTGCTTCTACCTCCCACAAAGAAAGAAGAAGTGTTCTTATGTTATTTTACCCACTTGGAGAAAGGCTCCATGTTCGGGTGACGGTGACCATATAAAGTCCTATCGGTGGATTCCGAGACCGCGGTGGTGTTCCAAGGTTATTCGCTAGGAAAAGGTGTCTACAAGAAGAAGCGTCGAGGCTTGAGAGGGATCGAGTCGTGCGTTGTAAGTCTATCTGTCTTGTACTTGTAATTCCGTATCTAGTGAATTTGTGGCTAGGCCCATCCGAGGTTGTTTCCCGTCTTGGGTTTTTTCTCGTACATCGCGGCGTAGTGTGATTGATTTATTTTATCTTGCATAAATAATTTAGAACGCATGCTTAGGATAATTCAAGATAAAATTCGGTTTAATTTATCACACTCAATTTAATTTGGACTTAAATTAAATATTGGGTAAATTTAATTAATTCAAGTCATTTGCTAAAATTGGTTTGGCCTAACTTTGGAATATTGATAATCATGACTTAGGCAAATTCTAGGACTTGAGTTAGTTTAATTGGTTTAAGTGAAAATTAATAATTTTGTGTGTTTCATTAATTCTCACTTGTGTGTGTTTTGTTTAAATTCACTCGGTTTAATTTTGAGAAAATTAAAATTTGGAATTTAGAATTAAGTTGAACCATCATCTTTACGCTTCCGCATCTTGATTATATATAAAAGGAAATTATAACTTTGATTTTAATTGTGAACATTTAAATCCGGGGATCCATAAATTCACGCGTTTACACAAGGACTAAACTACTAACTTCAAACTCTCTTTTTCTTTTCTTTTTTCTTTTTTCTTATTTCTTTTCTCTCTTTTTTCTTTTTTTCGATTTTTTTTCTATTTTTCCTATTTTTTTTCTTTTTTTTTTAATATCAACACTGAAGACATTTTACGTTTGAAACAACACTCTTTTTCTCAAAATGATGATAGATGACATATGAATGGGGTGGGGAATGTGTATGGATGATGAGGGAAATAAATGGGAAGGTAATGGGTGAGTGAATGGAAAATACGATATGGAAAAGCTTGGGAGTGTGTTGAGTGAAGTGTATGGGTGAAAATCTAGTGATCGGGATAAACTTCAAGACACGCGTTTCTTATAACTTGAAAAAGATATCGTTCTCAGTGATTAAGCCAAATTTTAATGAAGGATAATGAGATCATAAAACAATTAACTACGGACCCAAAAGTAGTTGAATAAACTTGTGACTCGGAGATTGCGTAAAACTCTCAAAAAGGGTGAAAGGCACGAATCTCACAAGCTAAAGTCTTCACTAGTGATCCTTAAGGTTTTCTTTAAAATTATAGTACTCTTCAACTCTAAACAGTAGTAACTTGATAAGTGCACAAATTTTGTTGAGTCTAAAAATTCATAGTGCAACATGCCTTGTTACGTATTATATAAGCTATTTAGAAAAAATATTCTCTAGCTTGATTCCTAGACTTTTGAAAGATGGATGATTGAAAATTCACATCAATGATTGAGATGAAAGAAACTGTACGAAATTTTAAAAATCAGGTTTAAAAATCAAAATTTTTCAAAAGAGGTACGATTTTGATAAAATTTCCCACCCCCAAACAAAAAAGAACATCGTCCTCGTTGTTAAGGAAAATGATTTTTAAAATTGAGAGCATAAGGTAGGAAAGAGATTACCAGAATGAACCGCTAATGAAGTGGAAAGAGGGAGCCAAGAATAAACCTGAATAAATGATAAGAGAGAAAAAAAAAGGTGTACAAGTCTATAAGCAAGATAAAGCATTGGGTGATGTGAAACACCACCCCCAAACAGGATGAGACTAGTACAAGAAACGTTGGTTGCCTCCCGGTAGCGCTAAGTTTAATGTCTTCAACCAGACCGAACCATTCTCACCCTAAAGATAAGATCTATGGAAGCGCGGGGCGGCAAAAAAATTGGGTGATGAGAATAAACCCCAAACAAGACTGAAGTGTCAGTCTTGTTGGATAAAGGCTAAATAGGGTCAATGCACTTGTATAGCAAAATGCATCACGCGATGCAAAGCGTCGGTGGTCCATGAGTGGGTGGGTATTAGGGTAAGGGTGATGGTAAATAGGCACCGGTTATGGGCCTTGTTGAGCTTAAAGGTGAGGGCAACTAGGGCCCTAAAAGCATGGTGCTCTAGTTGGTGAGGGAGGCAAAATGGTGTATAAAGTGTAATGCGGTGGGCCTCATAGAAAGGGCACGACCATTCTATGAATGGGCGATGATAATGGTTGCGCCGTGACACGTCAGGGAGCTATTGAGAAGAAAAATTAACACCATAAGGAAGCGGTGTGCATGGATGAACAAGCTCGGTGTCACGGAAGTGGAAAGTATCACCACAAATACTCTCGTAGATGGGGTATGGTTTCAAGCGAGGATCTAAAAATGTAGATGGAAACTTGAATTGTGTAAAATCAAGATCCAAACTAGGCAGTGGGGTGGAAGGGATAATGGGTGGGTCGGGTGGAATAAACAGTGGAGGAAGATGATCTAACTCAAGCGTGGGAGACACACACTCATTGGGAGGAGTAAAGGAATACTCATAAGGGAGTGTGGTTTCAAAAGATGGAGTGATCAACTTCTCCATAAGAGTAGCATCGGGGAATGTGGTGGGTGGGTAAGACGAGGCACCAAGATCAGAGATAGACGAATCACTAGAAATATCAGGCTCAAAGGGAGACATGCATGGTGGGACATCATCCATATTCGAATATTTAGGAACTATCACGGATTCTATCTCGGGAAAATGGTGAGCACTCGTAGCCGGAGCTAATCTAAAAGATATGGGCATGCCAAAGACATATGCAATTGGGGAATAAGGTAAAAGCTCGGGAATATTTTTGGATTCTATGGGAAAGTGAGTGGGAACCTCAAAGTGGGTTCATGTGGACATGGTGGGATTGGATCAGGCTCACTATAAAAGGTAAGTCAACACAGTTGTCGACTTGGGGCCCGGACCATGGAATGGTCTCAACTTCGAGATTCTCGGGGTGGTAGGGTTGGTCACACTCAAAATTCGTGTCATACGAGGACACAGCATCATCACACTTAGTTGCAATGATAGTTGGATCCATGGGAATGTCCGAATCTCTTGCACACTCCAATTCATTTAATCGTTGTTCAAACCTTTGGAGAGCTTGAGTTTGAATTTGAATGGCTTGCTCTTGCTCGATTATGAACTTTTGCAAGAGGTTTTTGAGAGCGGATGTGGATGAAGGTGGTGGAGTGATGGGTGGTGGCGGTGGGTGAGGTGGACACAACTCGCTATGATTATGACTATATGGAGAATACTCAAATGAAGTGGGTGGAGTGGGGCCAAGTTCATCATACACGAAAGGATCACTTTCATGATGGACAAATGGTTAAAATTCAGTGGGTGCGTAGTGAGGGGACTGGTCGGGAATGGGTGCACAAGGTTGCCATGAAGACTGTTGGAATATGTGAGGATCCACAACATCGGGTTAGGATTCGTATTGCATGGAAGGGTGATCAGGCCTCAACGAATAACTCGGGTACTCAAACAACTCGGGATCAGGTATATCGGGATAATGGGCTGAGGTGGCTTCCGAAACAGTGTCATATGGATACACATGTTCTAGGGTGGGTTCGAATGGATATGAAAAGTACGGGCACTCATGGGAAATGTGATCGGCATAAGAACAATGGGTGCACAACAAGGTATCCGACACGTCGACACTTGACACCGGGGGTGATGGAAAATGAGGTGCGTGCATGGACGGGTCAAGAGTATCAACGGGACTCGTGAGAGAGGTGAAATCATTAAAAATATCATAAAGAGACGGCTCGGGATCACTCTCACACGTGTCGCGTGTCAATGGAAAATGCCCAAAGTAGTTTCGTAAAGGACGTTCTTCGGCCATGAGGAAAGAAAATATTTTTTGGGATTTTGTAAATTTTTTCAAAAGAAAAGAAAATATTTTTGGATTTTTCTAAAATGAAAGAAAGAAAAAAATTTTGGATTTTTTGGAAGAAAAAGGGTGGGGGGAAAATATGGAATCTTTGAATAGGATGAACCAACAAAAACCGACTACCGAAAAATAGAATTGGACACACAAACAAGTCAAGAAAATTTCCTAACTAGCACATAACCAATTTTTATCTTTAAATTTATTGAAAGGTAGTTAAATTTTAATTAAGTCCGCGAGCGATAAAAAATCACGGAATAATCTGAGTGATCACCTTTGCAAAATTTTCTCCTATTGGGCTACCTAGTTGATTGATTTTAAATTTAGTTATGGCTAGGGCAGCACACAATGATAAGCGAGTGAGTCGGGTGATGAAATACCTTCTCGTGAGTGACCGGGTGGAGGTCTTAGTCAATTAATTCATCACACCATTCGAAAATAAATGTGAGAATAAAATCAAGTAAGAGCACACAAATCACACAAGAGAATTGACTCGCTAACAGGAGAGCCGCGAGGGTTTTAGAAATATACCTCTCACAGTTTTTAAGCTGTGGGGTGCCGAAAAATTTGAGTCGACCGGGAGGAGATCACGCCAATCTCAGTCGGCCCCGGGAGTCCTACCGACCCAAGGTAGATAGGCTTCTAAATCCTCGCCAATGGACGCCCTCTCTCTACCTTATCCGGTTTCCCTATCACTCTTTCTTCGATTATTACAATTTTAAAATGGAAAATAAAATAAAGGTGTCTCTATGCATCGCAATACAAGCAAAGAATAGAATAATCCTAATACAAGCCTTCCAAAAATATAAAAATGGTACAAAAAAATAATAAAGTGCAAAAAAAAATGAACTACAAGTTGAAATCTGCTCCGAGCTTCACGATCCCAAGAATGGCAACGACGTCATTTGATAACTAGATTTTTTGTAAGATGTTGTTGAAAGCCAAGTTAGTCAAAACCTCAAATACCTACAAAATAATATCAGCTCAAGTGTAGCGGTAAGTAAGGGTATCAATCAACTTCCAAGGGGGTAAAGCAAAGGGAACACAATTGTAATTCACTTTTTATTTTCTTTTTGTGCTTTTTCACTTTTCTAATTTTTTTTTTAGCTTTTCAAATATTAAAACAATTGGATGAGGTGAGGTGAAATGATACGAAACTAAGCTAAATAAAAGGGGGTAATGAAACAAAAAGTAAAATGTAAAAAATATAAACAAGTGTGTGATAAAAGTGAGTGGAGTGCAACTAAATGAGAGAAAATATTCAAGGGATTAAAAATCCGCCCTCAATTCACACAAATTTGTCTAACATGCACAATTTTAATTTCATCAATTTCCAAAATATTCAGTTAATTCAAAAGATAATTCTCATTACACTAATGAATTAATTGAATATTATTTTAGAAAAGTAAGTTTAATCCCCACAAGCACTACTCTAAATGAATTAAAATCAATTAAATCAATCACCCGCTAGGATCGATTCACCAAACTAATTTTAATTAGACAAAGTAAAAACAAGAGTAGATAAAAATTATACTAACATTTAAATCAAGTGATAAGCCTATATCTAGTTTGAATCAAATAATAATAAAATTTTCAATCCTTTATCAAGTATGATTTTCCATTTCTCAATGTGAAAATAATTAGGAATTAAATTTACTAATCAAGGGGAACTAACAAAATTATAATTGACAATTAAACCAAATTGAATTCATGAGGGTTTCAATTCATCCCTTGAATTGGATGATTAGCCCTCCATAATCATCATCCAATGAAAATTAGAATCAAATAAGAGCATAAAATGAAAATTAGAGAGGAGTAATCAAACCAAAATTGCCTTCAATTGCATTAATTCTTTAACTCTTCATTCATCTCAATTAATTACAACACTCAATTTATTGAATTATTTCTTTAATCTAAAAAAAAATAAAAATGGTATTTCTCTATCTAATTCTCTCTATATTTGATGATATCTCCCCCCTTTCTTAAATGGGGACTTGAGTCTTCTTTTATAGTAGATGCATGGCACACATGGGGCTAAGGGGTATTTTTGGTAATGGGCGAGGGTGAACATGTGGGAGAAGTGTGAGCACATGTGCATGGGGTGGAGGTGTGAGGATATTTGGGAAGTGGGGTAATGGAGATAATAATCGGATTTAGTTTAGAGGCTATAATGGGAAGTTAGGTTGAAATAGGTAGTTGGGGGTAGACTGGGAAAAGGGAATAAGTGGGTTTTATGCACATGTGGGTATTGTTGGGGTTTGGCTTGTTTTGGCATGTAATAAGTCGTGGCTTGGAGAAGAGGATTTGGGAAGAATGGGTTTTGGGATAGAATTGGGTATGGAAGATGCAGGTTAGGACGGGTTAAAACTCGGGTCAGCTGAATTGGGTGGCGGGTTAAGGGGCGTGGTTTATGGTCACGGGTTGTAAGGTGGTTCCGCCGGAATGGAGCAAGTCGCGGGGATGGTTTGCTGGCATGTCCGGAAGGTTAGGGATTGGTTGGTTCGCGGTCGGTTACAGGCCGCGGTTTCGGTGCAGGGTCGAGTTAGTAGGATGTCCAGGTGGGTTGAGGACGGATATGGCTGGGGCTGGCCGACGAAGTCCCCGGCGACTCGCGGTGGGGTTTAAGGGAGGAAGCACGTGGGTCCGGGTTTGGGACTGTTGGGAGAGAGAAGAGGTGAGGGGAACGCTAGCCGGAGGTCTAGCCGACGATAGGTCGTCTCCAGTGGTAAGTGGGGATGGCCGGAGGGGATGGATTTGGAGATCGTCGGCGGTATATCGTGTCCAAGTAGGTGGCTCGGGGTAAGAGATTTGTAAGAGAGAGAGATGGGTGTGTGTGTTTGGTTATGGTGGGTTTGTGGTGTAGGTGAGTGTGTGGGAGAAGAGAGAGAAGGTGAGAGGTTGAAGACGAAGTGGGAGGGGTTGTGTGTGTGTGGGTGTAGGAAGTTAGGTGAGGGTGAGGGTAGTTTTAGGTGAAAGATAGTGTGTGGTAGGGTGTAGAATGTTAGGGGGTGTGTGTTTAATTTGGACACCGAAAAATAAAATAAAACTAACTCAAAATAAAACTAACAAATTAAAAAAATAAAATTAACTAAATATAAAATCCTAATCTAAAAAAATAAAACTCAAATAATAAAATAAAAGAAACGAACACTAAAAATCTAATAAAAATATAAAACAAAGGACTAAAAATAAACTCTTCGAAACTAATCTTAATAAAATAAGACAAAATAAAATAAAATCAAAACTAAAAACTAATAAAAATCAAAATAAAATAAAAGTATAAAAATAAAATATAAAAATAGAAAATATAAACTAGAAATCCTAAATAAATCCAAAATAAATCCTAAAAATAAAAATAACTCAAACTAAAAATATAAAAAAAGGACAAATTAGACACGCACGGGGCTCGAGGTAGGCTTAGGCTCGGTTTAGGATAGGCTAGGATACGGGGGAGGGAATTAGCACCATTCAACGCGCATTTGCCTCGATATATAGCTTTTGACACTGCAAACGGACGTTTGACCTACAAGATAAATATTTAAGCACATAAGACCCATATTGTCGAGAATTATCAACTAAAGTACGTCTATTCGGGGTATAAAATGTACAGTTTTGGGTGCTTATCACTGGTAATGTTTGAAGTGGGAGTGCTGACGATATCAGCAACAACAGTCACCATGCCCTGAAGTCTGTAGCTCATCACGAGGATGTTGGAACGCAAGCAATCCACAGTAAAAGTCTCAGGATGGTTGCTCGCAAGCTGCTCAACTACCAAGCGATGGCTGGCATACATTTGAGGGGAACGCTGAAGGACCATGAGGTAAAAGTCATGAGGAGCTAAGTATGGCAGAGGGAGATCACAACCAGATTTGTTATTGGCAGCAGCACCAGTCGTGGAACCTTGATCGTTGTGACTAGAATCTTCTGAGATAACGGGTTCCCGATAGGGTGAAGAGATGGGCGAAAGAACTGGTGGAGAATCCTCCTGTGCAACCTGAGAACAGGTAGAAGAAATAATGAGTTAGAAGGAAAAATCTTAACAAGTGTTTTCATTGTTAAGTCACTGTTATAGGTGGAGTTTATGAAAAATCTTAATAAGTGTTTCCATTGTTAAGTCACCGATATAGGTGGAGTTTATGAAAAATCTTAACAAGTGTTTTCGTTCTTAAGTCACCAATATAGGTGGAGTTTATGAAAAATGTTAACAAGTGTTTTCATTGTTAAGTCAGCGATATAGGCGAAGTTTATGAAAAATCTTAACAAGTGTTTTCATTATTAAGTCACCGATATAGGTGGAGTTTATGGAAAAATCTTAACAAGCGTTTTTGTTGTTAAGTCACTGATATAGGTGGAGTTATGGAAAAATCTCAACAAGCGTTTACGTTGTTAAGTCACCGTTATAGGTGGAGTTTATGAAAAATCTTAACAAGTGTTTTCATTGTTAAGTCACCAATACAGGTGGAGTTTATGGAAAATCTTAACAAGTGTTTTCAGTGTTAAGCCATCATCATAGGTGAAGTTTGAAAGGTTGAGAAATTAGCGAAATACCTCAGCAGTAGCGGGAGTGAGAATGGGAGTCACCATGGAGGCCATAACGGTAGGAACCGCTGGGGTAGGCTTATTTCCTCAGAGGCCTCAACGGAGCGCTTAACTGAAGAAGCCTCAACGGTTGGTAAATCTCCCTCGCCAACAAAAGGTACGAAGGCCAATGTAGGAGTTTCACTAGGAGAATACAATGGACCTCCAAATGATACCCCAACATGGGTGGGTATAGAAGAACCACCACGCTGGAAAGAAGCATCAACCTTAGCCTTAGAAGCATGCAGACCACCAAGAGAAGAGGGTGGGACAAGGCTTGGGGAAAAATGAAAACATAAAGCTAAGTGTTAGACATGAGGATTAAGCACAGAAGAAGTGAGAAAGACCTCTTAATGTTACTTACTTCAGTTATGACACCAAAAAGGGAAACTGCAGCTAGTGGTCTCGTTAGCACAGGGGGAAGAAGAATGTTAGCTAACAACGACGCCATTTCAACCTAAGGCATCCCAACAAATAAAAGTTTAGCAGGCCAAACAGAAAAAAGGGATGGAAAGACGTGAGACCTAACAAGTAATGGATAGTATATTACCTCAGGGGCACTTTCAGTAGTTGGAACGATGGGCAGAAGGACCTCTTGCTGAGATGATAATTCAGTAACAACTGGGGGAGTTATCTCTGTTTGAGAAGAGATGCCCACAGACTCAGTGGACTCACCCCCCACAGCAGCATCCTTCACACGTTGAGAGGTCGAACGACGGGAGTAGGTAAGCCTAATCATGGGAGAACGAGGAGGAGTTACATCGGTCTAAGAGAAGACAAAACGTCCCCCCATGAAAGGGATCATGGGGGGCTGGGTCTTTCTTCTCCAACTTCCTGCACCAGAGTGATAAGGGGTAAAAAAATGCAACTTGCCTTAAAAAAATGTGAATAAAATCAACAACACACATACATACCTCAGATATAGTGGGAGAATGGGAGGATATAACCACTGGCGAAGGAGGAGAGGAGGCATCAACAGAAGGAGCTGGGGAGAGATGTACCTCAAGGTTCGTTTCCTTTGGGACTTGGTACCCAGAGTCTTCTTCCTCATACCCATAGCACCAGTGCCCTAAGGAGCCTTTGAACTCTTCTTCCTCTTTGACCCTGGTTCAGTTGGATCAACCAGGATAGTGGGGAAGGAAGTAGAAGGAGGAACGACATGAGCGCGTCATTAAAACTCGGTATTTATCCGTTCCACCTCAGCCTGAACCTTCCTTCTCAACTCTTCACTTACCTCTGCAGACACGAGAGGGGGAACGGAGGCGATAGGGAATGCCTCCAAAAGGGTTTGCGGCTGAGTTTCAGACTTGGACTTTGAGGAAGTCCCAATCTTGGACTTCCTAGTCCTTTTGGCTGGTGGATGGGAAGGCCCTTCGCCAGTGGCTGCTTCGGTTAAAGGGGCAGGCTATTTGGGGGTTGTAACAGTCTTGGGCTTGGGTGTGGTAGTAGGGATCATTGGGCAATAAGGGGGTAGCTCGTGGGGAGGATCTTTAACAGTTTTACTCAGAGGGAACTCAACTCTAAGAACGGAGTTGCCCTTGAGACCCAACTCCAAGGTAGAGAAAGAAAGGACTAGGGGATATTAGGGGGACTCTGTATGAACTCACGAATCATGGTCAATTACACTAAATGGAACTTGGTGGCATAAAAAGTATATATGTCCCCTTTCCTAGTGTCATTAGGAAGGGTGACTCAACCATCCATGGTAGAGGTCACACCAAGTACCGCTGCTGCAAGATAAAAGGTTCAAGCCTCAGTAAAAGTATCCCTTTGATTGCTAAGTTAAAACACAAGTTGAGGAGCCCTCTGATCAAACCCGATCTGCCTGATACAGTTATCAGGGTTATAAGGTTTAGAAGTGTACCCTCATTCAGTGAAGGAATAAAGAAACCCAGGAGTGAACAGAAGTACCACGGGCTGTAAAGGATCTTCTACAACTGGAATGAAAGTGGTCGTTAAAGCTATATAAGGGAAAAAAATCCAAGTGTGGGCAAAGGTAGACTCACTGTACGGCCTCATGACAAAAGAATCAAAATGATAAAAAATGCCCATTATCTCTTTTAGACTCTGTTTTTTATGGAAGCATAAGAGGCGTGGAGGCTCGATGCCTTGACTCACGGGGTAAGGGATAGACTTAGCGGCACTGGCAGGAAAATGGGTATAAAGGAATCCCATTAAGATAACGGTGTTGGCAAAGTTGGCCGAGTTGTAACGACCCAGTGATCGGGCCATGTCAATATGGGTTCGATCCATCCAGGTGTAGAGAGATCCCAAAGCCATAGCGGCCAGAGGAAGGTTGAAACCCCTGTCCAAACGGATGGAAATGTTTATAAGGTCCCTCCTGGGTTGGTCGTCGGGCTTTCCAGTAAAAAAGAAGCGCAAAAGCAGCATAAGAATATAGGTTGGTAGTTCTAAAAATGTACCTTTACCTTGGCCCGTTACAGCAGTGACGTCCTTCGAAGTAGGAGGTTCAAAAAAATAGCTGATGAGGGGAGTAAAAATGGCCTTATTTGAAGACCCAATGCAACGATGATAGATTCGATCAAGCTCAGCTCGGTTAGCAGTCTCTTCGGCATCCAAGGCCTCATCGTGGTATGTAAACTCACCCATGGGCTCAAACTCAAGTAGCTCACAAACGTCCTCTAACGTAATGTTGAACTCTCCCTATGCACCAAATAATGTGTGAGTTGTAACATTCCATCGAGAAACCAATACTTGGAGCGCAGCATTGTGCTTAGAAAGAGTGAACTCCCCAAACCAGTAGGCTTGATGAAGACCAACCTTTGTAAGAGCTGCAGCGTAAGAGCTCTGCATGTGTGCATGCCAGGCAGCAAAATGAGTTAGCAATCCCTCAAGTGCCTCAAAATCGATCTGAGAGTAGGGGAAGTCACCATGGTCCAACCGAAAGCGTAGAGTCCTCTTTGGGGAAGATATCCCCACTTCGACGAATCCTCATCTTCATCACCCAGTAGTAAAGGATCGTACTTGGCTAAAAAATAGAAGGTCTTGCATGCATAAAAAAACTCATCATCTTTGCCAAAGATGGGAGACCGATGATAAAAACTTAGTTGCTCTCGACGAGTAGCGTTCAGGGTAGCAGTGGCGCCAGAGGTGGCAGAAGGGGAGCTTGACTGAGCAGCGGTGGTGGTAGCTTTGGAAACACTCGAAGAAGCCATAGTAAGTGGTGATGAAGTAAATAGTTTGGTAAATAAGGGCTGGGAATGAAAAAGGGAGGAGCGCAACCACAGGTAGTGGCATAACAGACGAGAGGAAGAATAAAACTAGGCGAAAGCTTAGTAACAACGGAGTTTTGGCAAAGTTTCTCTTTCTAAGAGTAGATGGAAGGTTAAAGAAGACGAAGGAAAGAGAAGAGTTTGAAATATAAACGTTTGAGATCTTTTAAACCCGCCTGTTGAGTTTTTCACCGCCATACGTGCAAAGCCGCCTGTAAATCATTTCAAATGGACATGTGGCACTTCGGGAAGTGCCCTGAAAGTTAAAAAGACAGCGCCACATCAGTTAAGAAGTGATGCATGAGGAATATAAAGGGTTTTCTTGCTAGGCAAGTTTGAGTTTTGGCCCCATAATTTTTTGTCAGACATATCCAATAAAACCCTAACGAATAAGCTATCTCAACTGTCCAAAAAAGCTTCAATGTCCCCTCATGACAAGTCCAAATGTTGCTTAATTATGATTCAGCTACATCGAGGAGAATTTATGCTTTTTTGAGCATGGTGTAACGTTATACGGGAGAATTTCCTAAGTCACAACGATAAGGGCAGTCCAAGCAACAAACTCACCGCCTACAACTATCATCTACACCGGCACAAATGGGAGAATTTCACTTACCAAGAGTCAAAATGGGTATTTGAGAAAGTCAACAGGTGTATCGGGAGAATTTTAAATAGTCAGGCCATAATGGTTGAAGCTCAGTGAACAGAAAAAAGTAGCGATGTCCCTTCGCCAAAGCGACAATAAGCTGCAGCGTTTTTGACTCAGATACATCGGGGAGAATTTTAATTTTTTTTAGAGACAAAAACCGTAGTTATTGACGAAAGAAAAGATGCCATAATTTTTTCACGCAGAGAAGGTTCATCAGATTGAGAAGTTTTCGTGCAGACATTTCTTATTTCGATAACAAATCTCCACACGAAGGGGCAAATGTAGAGGGGTCTTAAAGGTAATCCTGAGATTAGAGATAATACCCCCATTTACAACAGTGTTTGGGATTAAGGAAGCTCAGTATGGCAACTCGGCGTGGCATGCCAGAGGGACCGTCCAGCGAAAAAGATGACCGAGAGAGCTCGTCCTTTAGTCTTGTTGATTAATTTAGTTTTGTTGTACCTTGTTTTTATATCGACTATGAGCTATAACGATTATAAAGATGTAATGAGTATAATGATTTTATGTGAGGTCGAATGGTACTCGCGAGAGACCAGGCTTGGTAGGGCCTGGGAGAGCTTTCATGCTCTATCGAACGACCTCACCGTGGGAACTTCAGACGGACTTGATTTGGAGGATTGAGAAGTGAGGTACCATTGGGGCTTGTCCTGACCATCTTAGATACACTTGGTAAAATACCGAAGGACCCTGACCGTGGAACCTCGGGGGAAGCAACCTTGAGTTCCATCGGGCGTTGAGTTGTGGGCCAAACAACCCTTTACTTAATGCCACATCCACTTTATCTGATGTCACTAACCAGCTAGGCAATGTCAGATCTGCACTTGAGTAAACCACCATGGTATTTGGGGCTGTCAAACAGCTGGTGAACCACCTCTGTGACGGCAGCCCCCTGACACACAGTGGTTAGGCAAAAGGCATGTCTTGGCATTTAATGCTTATGACGTGGAGATAACTAGTGCGTCGGATATTTAATGTTTGTGACATAAAGTATGAGGGATGTCTTTCACAAGCATTGATGACTGAGTTGCCTCGGGGGTAGTGTAGGGGGCTATTTAAGGACCCCAACCACCTCTTAGGAGGGAATATGTTCTTATTAAGAATCCAAAAGTTATTACTAGAGATTTTTATTACAAACCAGATCTTTTTTATTCACCCACCATTATCATTTATTACAAAGCTTTTAATACTTAACAGAGATCATTGAGGGTGGTGAGAGTGTTTGGTTGCCTGCCAAGGTGTATCTAGGGTGCTCATTTTCTCTCTCCATTTAAGCAAAGTTGCTTCTCAGTTCATTACTACCTTCTGAGTTATACACGAGAGATTTATGAGTTCAAACTGAGTCTATCTTCATTGAGACGTGTTTATATGTCATGGGGGTAATCAATAGTGTTGTTGTTTAACTTATCATTACTGTACTCAAAAGAGGTTATGCCTACATCTCATCTAAACTACTCTCTTATAACGCCAAAAATGATTCTCTGGGGAAGGAAGTCGCCAAGATGAAAAAGGACGTCCAAAGGGGACATGTCATTACAGCTGGACTCTAAAGAGATGTTACAAGGTTGAAACACTTTTTTCGAATGGGCCCTCAAGAAACATGGGCGACAGGTTATGACAAAGGCTAGACTGATGCACGAGCGAGGCTAAAGGAGCGTGAGGATGTTGCGTTCAAGCGTGGATGGTTTACTTCCCTTAGGGAGGTCAAGAGCCCTAAGGAATCTGACCTTTGGTATAAGTACTAGGTAGATCGTACTGCTTATCGCCAGCATCCCTTCTCAAAGGACGATAAATGGATTCCCATTGATGCCATTACTACCCAACTTTTAAACCATTATCTTAAAATGATTATGAGGTGTTTGTTCCTAACCCAGATGACGATCGAAGTGCATGCGTAGCTGATTATCTTGTTCCCCATCAATAGCTGGTCTAGGTCCTTATATGCTCTTTTGTGTACTTTGTATTCTGGTGATTTTACTCCCCAATTTTTATCAATAAATAAAGTTTAATTATCAACTTGTTCCATATTTTCAGCATGTGCTGACTAGATATAAATTAATAACTACCTTTGTATTTTGACTGTTAACAGGAAAGAGTTGACATTTATCGACCACTTAGGACTTTTTTTTACCATGTAATATTATTGGCAATTTGGGCCTTCTTACGGATTAAATGAGTTCGCATTTAAGATTGACCATTTAGGGCTCCAAGCTGACTAACTGAATTAAGAATAAGTCTTAACCATTTTGGCCCCTGCCGACTAAATGAGTTTGTTAACTTATGTTCGAACATTTTGTGACACCCTGCCTAATTAAATCCCGGGTGATCAGTCCTAAATTAAATTAAAATAGGTTTCTCAGTTGGTTCATTCTTAGCATCACTGTCGAAAACTTTTTAATTACTAATCACCTAAGTGAAATTAGACCGGTGCCAAATTTTATCTTTCATTAACTCGAGAAAATTACTCATGCGAAAAATAATTAAACATTCACAATATGCTATAATTCAAACCATCTCACAATATATAAAGAATAAAGTCTTGTCGAGTCAACAATCGGCTAAAATCCAAAACTGCTAAATAAAACCAACAAAATCCAAAACTGAATATCTAAAATAATGACAGTGGACAACATGTCCCAAGATAGAGTACTAAAATGAGATCCTACACTAGATCTGAATGAATGAATCGTCTATGTAACGTCCTGTCAGCCTCCACAATGTTGTAGCTACAAGTCCCTGGACTGAATTCTCAAGTCTGGCATCCCTGTGGCTAGACAACTAAAAGAGTTTTGAAAATATTTTGATAGCAAGAGTTAGTATTTGCGTACACTCTCTTGAGTTACCTCATCCCTCATCTATAATGCGCACCTAACGTTCTGTACTTAGCCCACCTAGCTATACTACCCAAGCTAATAGGACTATAGTATTCAACTCAATGTAATCCCCGTATTTTTGAGGATATATAAATTAATTAAATTAGTGATTTGAAATTTATTTAATTTGGTGATTTAATTTATTTAAATTGGAGAAATTATTGAAATCGGAGATTTAGAACTTTTATTTATATTTGGGAATTTAGAAATTTAAATTAATTCGGACTATTTTAATTTTTTCACATGTGTCGCATTCTGAGGTTTTGAATGGAAAAATTTTATACCGTGTCTCGCATGACAATTCTGGGTGCACGGTTGACTCGAAAAGGGTCGAGATAGTCGTAAAAGAGTACCCGAGGGTAATAAACTGGTCTCGGGATATTTTTAGACATGACTGATCCCATACGGGGGCATTTAAGTCGTTTTTAATTGGCCAATAGGCTTATATACAGGATTGAGGAATTTTAACCTAGGTTTAAGTGTGTTGGGCAGCCATGAGTCATTACAAAACACAAAGGGTTGAGAGAGGAGAGAAAGGAGAAAGAAGAAGAAGAAGGAAAGAAGGATGACAAGAGCAATCCGGACAAGAATTTCGACATGGGATCGTCGGATTTAATCCACCACGGCAAGTATTTTCTTGCTTTAATTTGAGTTGTAGTTAATGATATAAATAGTTGTAATTATGTCAATTAATTCTGGAAGTTTGGATTTAGGAATTTGAATTGAAATTTTTGGGTTTATGGTGAAGAAGATGAAGAGTAACCATTAATGGGAGATTTTTAATTTCGTGAGAAATTGGGTTAATAATGAGATTATAACTTAATTTGACAAGTTAATAACATGATTAGATCTTGGTTTTTGAATCTCCATTAGTGATATTGTTGGAAGAAATTATTAATGAGGAAGTTTGGGTGGATTTAGGATGAATCTTGGGAGGTTTTGGGGGTAAAATATCTGGGCATAATCGCAGGTTTTGGAGCTTTAATGGTGATTTTATTCTAGATGCTTGTAGAAAATCGCGTTTTCTACATTTTGTTCTCTCACGCGTGTCCTCTAAAACTGCTCTAATATGCCTCAAAACAACAATTTATTAATCTGGGCAGAACGTGGGGCAAATTCTTAAGATTTTTTTTTTAAAATCTTCTTTTAGGTGAATCTTTATAATGCCCTAACTTTTGCATACGGACTCGGATTAGTGTGTTGTTCATGGCCACACGTAGATAGAGAAGAGTATTACGCTGTCCTGGGGATGTTTTTAATTCGACACAAAAATTTTAAGGTCTGAAATACCCTTGAAAATGGAACGAGTTATTTGATTTTTAGCATAACTTTGAATGAGCATGGCTTTGTCATATGAATTCGGATTTACGTGCCATTTTCATCCACGCGTAGCTAACGGAGAGTAGTACGCTGCCATATAGAATTTTTTATTTAGGCATAAGGTGTGAAATCTCTAAAATGCCCTTGGAGTTTTATTTAGAGACGAAACTTTCCCGAAATGGGAACCAAAATTTTTGGGGACCTTTGTGAGATTAATAAGAACTTAATAGGGTATATGTGAGGTGGAATATACCATCCTATGAATTATAATAAATAGTGGGGTGTAGATATTTTGGTATTGGAACGTATCTAGTACGAACGAACTCGATAATAATTGGGATATATACATAGGATGGTACGTTCCTCTCCTCTAAATATGCATTTTTTTTAGAGAGAGAGAGAGAGAGAGAGGCCCTCTCCTGTAAGGATTCCTTATGGTTCAGCGCGCGGTACATACCATTTTTTTAAAATAGTAAAAAAATGAATTTTTTGATGAAACTTCATGGATATGATCTCCATGATGGGAAGATCATCTACAATTTTTGTCATCCAAAAATTCAAGAAAAAGACCGTTGAGATGAAGCGATATATAAAAAAATTGTATAAATATGCAGTTTTTACCGTTGAAATGTTGGCGATCATCTCACCCATGGTTGAATTTTTTTATGAAACTTCATGGATATGATCTTCTCACCATCGAGATCATATCCATGAAGTTTCATAAAAAAATTCAATCAATAAAGTGGTTGGCACCGACCCAACATTTCAATGGTTAAAAATGCATATTTATACCATTTTTTTACATATCACCTCATCTCAAAGATTTTTTTATTGAATTTTTTGACAAAAAAAATTGGTGATGGTCTTCTCAACGTGGAGATCATATCCATGAAGTTTCATAAAAAAAATATTTTTTTACTATTTAAAAAAATGATATGTACCGGGGTCTGTACCATAAGGAGTCCTTATAGGAGACTTTATGTACATATATATATGAGTGAATTATATATAAATATGGGAATACATAATCCAATAGAAAAATGATGATAGGTTGTGTGAACACCTAAAACAATGAAAGGTTGTGTAATTACCTAAGGTTTTAATCGGGTGCGTGAATACCTATTTGATTATTTTTATTGTGTATGACATACCTACATTGCTTGCTATCGAGTGGAGGTTGCGTGTTGTGGACAATAATGCCTTGAGGATCCTTTAGGTGGGATATTGAATTGTACCACTAGAGCATAGAACCTAGGTATGGACTATCTGTGAGAACGATAGTGATGACAGACGTATGGGTGCATAGGTACGTGCGTAGCCCATCGGCTTGGAACTATGTTCGCCTCCAATATGTGTGATTTGTTTTATGGTTCGCGAGAAATTGAACCTATAGTCCTTTATGCAATGGGACATGATAGCAAAGTATGCGGGCACCGCAACTTTGCCTCGGGTGCAGTATAGTATATTTATATAAGATAGTGTGCTTATATATATATATATATATATATGTACTTGCGATGATATCTACTGTGTGAATTAAGTAAGCAGGAATAATAATAAAATATGAAATGAATAGTAGTCCTCCATGCAGTGAGTAATGCACTGGGACATGATAATAGAGTATACATCGCGCCAAGAGGTCTTAACCTAGGGGTGTAGGATTAGAATATATATATGTGTGTGTGTGTGTGTGTGATTAAATATATACATTGGTGAACAATTTTACTGTGTGTAATTATTACAGGTGAATGTCAAGATAAGTAAAATAATCATAGTGAAAAAAGGATTAACTATACAAATGATGAACGTACTTGACTTTTCGGTACAAACTATTTTGATATCGTATCGTATGGGTGATACGGGTATTCTAGAGTGAACGTAGGTAGTAATAACATTGGGTTGAACTAATGTCATATTTAGTATATATATATATATATATATATATATATATATATATATATATAGATAGATAGATAGATAGATAGATAGTGTTGATGTAAAAAACAAGATTACTCTAATTATTTAATCACACATAAATAAATAAGACAAAAGATTTATAAGTGGTTCAGCCTTATATGAATGGCCTACATCCACTGTTATGTTATTGCTGAGTGTTTGGGAATTCTCGATTACCAATGCTATCCAGAAATTCCGGTCCCCTTGAATGAGGGTGATACAAGGTATTTATAGCCCTTAGGTTGTACATGAAAGGGTGTTATATTAAATGATACACATATGAAAGGGTAATTCATTTAATGTTCTTCAAACGTGCGCGTCAAGATGATAAACATTCAATGAATAGTTGAACCATTGATTATCTGGTAATTAATGCTGTGGTCGAAGTGCAGCTCGAACCGCCTTAGTTGCTCGTCGTCCAAAAGTTCCTCGGAGCATTGGAGTTCCTCGGAGGATAAGAGTTCCTCGGAGGGTTGGTGTTCCTCGGAGTGAGTATGTTGGTCGGGGAAACAATCTTCCTCGTTGCTATTGTACCACGTAGATTGACACGTGTCTTCTTATTATTCGTCCACATCAGCATACTAATTTTGGTGTCAACAGAAGCCCCCAATGTTTTATATTTCGAACTTTGAGGAGTATGGAACATTCTTTCTCAGTATATGGCGATATTAAATGACTTTCCTGGGTTTTAGGAGCCTTTTCTTCGTATTTAAATTTCCTTCCAAATTCGCAGAATCCGTCTTTTTGCATTTTTATAGGCGCTTCGAACTTCGTGCCCTTTTTGTCCTTTTAGCCGCCGGTAGCGTAATATTTCTTTTTTGTAATCATTTCTTTCGCCGTTTCCCAAGGCAAGGTATTTAAACTTCCCAAGCAATCATACCGTCCTCTACCTTTTCTAATTTTCTTGCTTTCGAATTCTCCATAGCTTTCCTTTCTCTTGTGCGTTCATCCTTGTTTTCGTTCGTTGTCAACAGATTTTCATTCTTCTTGTAAGATCTTCTTCTTTCTCCTTTTATTCACCATGGTTTATATTATTGAATCTATTGAAAAATTCCGTTCTGATTATTCCATTCCGTCTTGGGTAACTTTGGAGAATCTTCCTGAGCCCTTTGACTATTTTCGTTTGGCTGAGGGACATTGGTTCCCCAGCCTCTTTATTGCTGAGTGTGGATTTTCTTTTCCACCTAACCCTTTATGCTTAGAATTCTGCCAACATTTCGATGTTGTTCCTGCAAAAGTATCCCCCAATACATGGAGAATAGTTAATGGGGTGCATAAGTTAAATCAAACTCATGGAACTCGTATTGGAATTCCTGAGATTATGTATTGCTATAGATGGGCTGTTTTAGATAATATTTATTATTTAAAAACCAGGTTTTTGAATAGGGCTTTAGTAGTCAACCTCCCTGATGCTAACAGGGATTGTTTTGAACATGGATTAGTTTTCAAAAATTGGCAACATGCTCCTTCAGTCGGAGACGACGTGTATGAAGGTCCCAAATGCCCCCCATATGGCAATGGGATAGGTTATTTTCATTTTATTTTATTTTTGAAATTATGATTTCATCATGTTTGAATAAATGCATGATTGACATTTCAATTTATTTTTGTTTGCAGTTGACAGCAAGAGAAAAACTCCCAAAGAATCAGAAGTTAATATAAGGCAATTGAAACATATCTGAAGTTTGCATCAGAAAGTTACAGACGAGCACATCAGGTCTGCTTCATACTTGTTGCAGTATAGGAGCTATACGTCGTCCTTTACTGCTCGTCATGTGGTCAGCATCAGTGATCCAGTGCAAATTCCTGAAGACTCTGATCCAGAATCTCATATTCCTTTGAGCCAAAAAATGGGCAAGAGAAGAGTTACCGCTCTCTTCGAGGAGACTTCCTCTGCTGGATATGGGAAGAAAAATAAGGTTGATGTCCAAAAAGGGACAAAGAATAAAGATGCCACCCCTCCTGTTGCTTCTCAGAAGGCTGTCGAGAAGCCCCCAGTGGCTCCTGTGCAGAAGGATGCACCTGTTGAAGTAATCACTATATCACCAACCAAAAGTTCTTCTTTGATTGAGGTTGTTGAAAAGGCACCAAGGAGATTGAGGAAATCCTCCTCGGTCAGTATTTCTGGAGCCATTCCCCAACTCCCAGCTGGTGGAGATGGTGTTCCAATCACTGTTCCTCCGAGCTCTACGATGAGCTTGGCAAAGTTTTCGCCCATTCCCGAGGTGCAAGGTACTGAAGAAGACCTTACTCGGGATATGGTTACTTCTCTGGCTGCTCGTCATCTTGCTTCAGTAAGTATCTCTACTCTGAGTTTTTCATATTTTTCTTTATTATTTCCCATATTTGTTTCTGATGTCGTTTCCCTTTTCTGATTACAGTTGACGAGTTGTTTCAATATAATCCTTAAAAAGGATGAAGCGATCAAAGCTTCTTTCTCCTCATCCACTGTGGAAGGAGCACTGGAGAAAGCTATCAAATCTGTGAGTGAATCCCGTCAGAAGTATGACGAGGATAAAATTGAATGGGAGAAGAAGTTGACTGCGTCTGATGCAGAGAAGGTACAACTGGGTAATAAGGTGAAGGACTTGGAGAGAGAGAATAAAGACTATGCCGAGAAACTTTCAGGCTTTGGGGAGCTTGAGAATAAATTGAAATCTGCTGAAGAAGAGCTGACCCTCCTGCGAGAAGTAAATCGTCAGAAGGAGGAGGTGGAGACCAAATTGAAGGCCACCGAGAATCTTATGTCCGAGAAGCTCTCCTCGGAAAAAATGAAGAGAAAAACAGCTGTTAAGAAGTCCTTCCGAACTGGTTGGGACAAAGGATGGGATAGGGGGGTAGCAGCGATGATGACCCAGGTGAAGTATGGAAGTTTGAAATACTTCCATGATGGTTGGGTTGCTGCCTTACAGGAACTGAGGGTGAGCGAGGACTCCGAGCTATTTCAACAACATCTCCCTGGTCCTCCTCCAGTTATTCAAGATGAGGATGAAGACGAAGCTGCATCTAAAGAATCCTCAATGACTGTGGGTGATCAGGTCCTTGTTCCACAACCCAACCAGACGGCCACCGAGGAGATCCTCGTCCAGTCTCCCGAGAAAGTCTTGGGAGACAAGGAAAAGGTGTGAAGTTGTTCGGTACTCTCTTTCTGTTTTTCTTTTACTTATCCTCTGTATTCCAAATGATGTAATCTTGTTGATGATGTAATAAAATCACATCTTTTTGTTCCTCTACATTGTCGATGCTCTGTCTGTTTTTATTTATTAACTCTTGCCTTCCCCTCTTTATTAGTTTATGGCTAGAATGGAACTGATATATGCCCATGATACAAAGCTGATGTAGCAATACCGTGAATATTATAAGGTTGGTCACACAGATTTGAACGTATTAGAAATTGCTGACATCCTTGGCCATGATGCTTCAGAATAAGAAATTGAGGCTTATCAGTACCTGAAGGATTTACTTGACCGAGATGTGGCCAACAACGTGGCCTACTATGACTTGATCGAGGAGCTTCATTGTACTTTAGAGGATCTTCAGAATCAGCACAATGAATCGAATGCCCTGTTGCATGAGGGGTATGAGGATAGGTATCAACAGCTTTCTTCCGAGACAGGCCACAAAAAGATCATTGCTGGGTACGATATCAGGGAGAGGACCCTAAAAGGTGAAGTTGAGGCCTGCAGACAGATCGCCGAGCTGCTGGAACAAGAGAACAACAATTTGCAGAAAGAGTTAGCACAGTATAAGTCTGCAGCTTCATCTTCCACTGCCTTGGTACCAGTCTCCGACGAAGGGTTCTCATTCTTAGAGGTTGAGAATGCCAAATTAAGGCAAGAATTGGATACTTTAAGAAGGTCTGGTATTTCTGCTACTGCTCGGGGTCGAGGAAGAGGTTCTCGTGGGCGAGGAAGAGCTGCTCAGGATGTTAACGAGGAACGAAGCACTCTAGCTGCTCGGGGTCGATCAAGAACTCATCGTAGTATTGAACAAGCTCGTACTCTGTCAACATTGGAAACTCAAGCGTACCAGTTGAACGCAAAAGATCGGGCTTTGTCTGAAATGTCCAAGAAAATCCTGACTTTGGAAGATCAACTTACTGCGACGAAGTCTGCTTTACATACCAAGGACCTTTTTGCTAAAAACCTTCATGAACAATTGGATAGATTAACCTTCCAATTCCATAAACAGCCCAGGGAATTTTGGATGGCTGGATACAACGAAGCTCTAGTTCATTTAGATGATCGCATCCAGAATGCCAATAATGAGGGTTATAAACAAGGCTAGCTGAATGCCTTATGTGTATTAAAGCTCGAGCAAGGACATTTTTTGTGGTACTACTACGAGCCTGGAGTGCTTGACTTGCCTGTGCCACCTTTCAAGTTGGACATGGAATGGATACCAGCTCGCGCCATTCCTCGGAGCTTGATTGCGAATTATCTTGGTGATTATAACCTTCATTCTCAAATTGACGTATCTCGTCCCGAGCATCTCTTGGATACTCCTTCAGTAATGAATGTCAGAATGTTGAAGGACTTGAATTTTATCAATTCTCCTCAGACATTAAATGATCCTCCTGCTGGCGAGGAACCTGTATCAAAGGCTGAAGGGAAAAAACCAATAGAATAGGATTTTCAATGTAATAGTTAGCACATATATGTAACTTGTAATTTATTTTGAATTTTAATGAAAGACTTTCATTTTCTGTTTGCAAATCTGTATTGCTATTATCTTGTGCCTATTAAACACTTTATATTTGTGCTTGCTTAACAATATTGTATGGTTCATCGACCAAAATAAAATATCAGAAATGTTGCTCGATCACTTAATAATAAAGTAATGAGTAAAATAACTGCTTTAAAATTTTTCTAAACAACCAAGGTTGTTAAATTATGCTTGTCGACCAATTATGATTAGTGGGTTTTTATCTCCGACCAACCATACTTGGTAACTTTTTGTCTCTAAAATGTGTTGTTTACCAACCAAGGTCGATAAATTATCCTCGTCGACCAACTACAATTAGTGGGTTTTTATCCCCGACCAATTATATTTGGTTTATTTTGGAATATTTTGTTCTTCAAAGAACTTATTGTATTTTTCTGCAATAATCTTGCCTCCCGACCAACATAAATTGGCATTTAAGAGCATATTCGTTTCTTAATCATCCTAGAATGGCGTTTTAAGAATGTTGTTCTTGCCCTTTTACCAACCAAAGTTGGTCGTGGGTTTGAACTATTACCTCCTAACCAAAGGAGTATATTTTGTTCTCGCCCTATTACCAACCGAAGTTGGTCGTGGGTCCAAACTGTTTAGGTTCTTTCGAACTATCTTGTCCACAAGCTCTTTTACCAACCGAAGTTGATCACGCGAGTGTACGCCTCCTAACCAAAGGAGTATAATTTGTTCTCGCTATTTTACCAACCGAAGTTGATCACGCTCGAACTATCAGGTTCTTTCGAACTATCTTATCCACAAGCTCTTTTACCAACCGAAGTTGATCACGCAAGTGTACGCCTCCTAACCAAAGGAGTATAATTTGTTCTCGCTATTTTAACAACCGAAGTTGATCACGCAAGTGTACGCCTCCTAACCAAAGGAGTATAATTTATTCTCGCTATTTTACCAACCGAAGTTGATCACGCTCGAACTATCAGGTTCTTTCGAACTATCTTATCCACAAGCTCTTTTACCAACCGAAGTTGATCACGCAAGTGTACGCCTCCTAACCAAAGGAGTATAATTTGTTCTCGCTATTTTATCAACCGAAGTTGATCACGCTCGAACAATCAGTGTAGTGTATCACACTAGTATTCCCCGAAAGACTTGTAATAAAAGGAAGAAGATGGTGAAACATCATCGTTTTATTCATAATGAAGGAACTGCTTTACATTTTACATTACTGATAATACTTGCGTAGGTGTTCAGCATTCCATGTATTCTTAAATTCCTCTCCTTCTAGAGTTTCTATTATGTAAGTTCCTGGTCGAACAACTTCTGTAACTCGGTAAGGTCCATGTCAGTTTGCTTCCAGCTTATTGTGCTTCTGAATGACCTTCTTTAGCACATAATCCCCTTCTTTTAGGTCGCATTTCTTCACCCTCTTGTTGTAGAACAGAGCTGTGCGTTGTTGGTAAGCAGCATTCCTAATGGCTGCCTCTTCTCTAACCTCCTCGAGCATATCCAAATCCAGTCTTCTCATTAAGTCGCTGACTGGGGAATTGAAATTCAGCACTCTGTGTGTTGGAAGACCCAACTCGGCAGGTATTACTTGCCTCACTTCCAAATGCTAGCATATATGGGGATTCTCCCGTTGCTGCTCGGGGAGTTGTTCGGTAAGCCCACAAGACTGACTGTAGCTCGTTAATCCAATTAGCTTTAGCTTCACTTAGCCTCTTCTTCAAACCATTTAGCAGTGTTCTGTTAGTCACCTCTGTCTGCCCATTGCTTTGAGGATGACCTGGTGCTGAATGGGTCTTCAGGATGTTTGATTGTTAACAATAGGCAGCAAACTCCTCGTTGTCGAATTGTGTTCCATGGTCTGTGATTAAGGCATG
This sequence comes from Sambucus nigra, assembly GCA_949130495.1. Taxonomy (NCBI): domain Eukaryota; kingdom Viridiplantae; phylum Streptophyta; class Magnoliopsida; order Dipsacales; family Adoxaceae; genus Sambucus; species Sambucus nigra. The sequence goes on along the minus strand of OX422219.1, from coordinate 44,986,036 downwards.
AGGGAGACCATATCGACAGATGATATTCTTCCAGACAAATTGGTGTACTTTCTCGTATGTCATATCAATAAGCGGCTCAGCTTCCACCCACTTGGTAAAATAATCCACTGCAACAACGAGGTACTTGAATCTTCCTCGGGTCGTTGGCAATGGTCCAACCAAATCAATTCCCCACATGGCGAATGGCCAAGGGGAAGTTATAGGTGTCAATAATGCTTGTGGATTTCGTCGGATGGAGGAAAAGCGTTGACACTTATCACATTTCTTGGCATAGGCTATACAATCAGCCCTCATCGTCGGCCAGTAGTACCCTTGCGTCATCATTCTTTGCAAAAGTGTTCGACCTGCTACATGAGCTCCACAGGACCCTTCATGTATCTCTTCAATTAACTCTTTCACCTCGGAAGGATGTACACATCTTTTTAGTCCTGCCATAATTCCTCGTCTATATAAAACACCATTTGTTAGTACATACCGAGCAGCTTTATACTTCAATTTCTTGGCAGCGAGTTTATCATCTGGTAATTCTCCATCCTCAATATATGCCCTGATGGGATCCATCCAAGATGGCCCTAAATCAAGGGTAATAATATTCATCGTCAGGTCTTCATCTATGCTCCGACTTTCTAATATTTCAATTGGTATCGTTCTTCGCAGCTCGGTACGAGTAGCTGATGCTAGTCGAGCCAATGCGTCTGCTTGTGCATTTTCTATTCTTGGTATTCTGATCAACTGAATGGCATCAAATTATGCCAGCAACTCCATCACCTTGGTATAATACTTGGCCATTAACTATCCTTTAACTGCATATATTCCCAACATCTGATTCACAATTAACTGAGAATCACTGAATACCATTAGTTGTTGTGCTTCCATAATCTTTGCTAAATTAAGACCTGCTATCATGGCCTCATACTCAGCCTCATTATTGGAGGCTTTGAATTGGAATCGCAGGGCATATTCCATGTCAATCTCGTCTGGGGTTTTCAAAATAATTCCTTCTCCACAACCTGTTGTACAAGATGACCCATCCACATATAATCTCCATGTAGGTATCCCATCTTCAAATTTCTTATCTGACAAAGTTCCTCGGTGAAATATGTGTTGTTTCCTTTCAACTTCCTCTGATATTTTTCGCTCTTCGTCGACCATATCTTCTCGCCCTTTTACCAACCGGAGTTGGTCTGGGTTTGAATTTGATGATCTTTCTACATCCACAAGTCCTTTTACCAACCGAAGTTGGTCTGGACTTATGTTTGTTGGTCCTGTAACATCCACAGGCTGGTCCGCGAGTATCTTTTGTTCCTCGGGAGTATCAGGGTACGTAAACTCTGCTATAAAATCTACAACAGCTTGCCCTTTTAATGACGATCTGGGTTCATACACAATATCATATTCACCAAGCTCTATTGCCCAGTACATCAGTCTCCCCGATTTCTCTGGCTTATGAAGAGCTTGTCTTAGTGGCATGTCGGTATACACGATGATGGTATGGACCTGAAAATATGGCATCATTCTTCTACTTGCTTCAATTAACGCCAATGCCAATTTTTCTAACTTTAGGTACCTGATCTCTGCACCTCGGAAAGCCTTACTTGTGTAATAAATTGGCTTTTGGATTCCATTCTCCAATCTGATCAATGCCGAGCTGATCGCATTCTCCGATACTGCCAGGTATAAGTACAACTTTTCTCCCATTACTGGCCTGGACAACAGTGGAGGTGCTCCCAAGTATTTCTTCAAATCTTGAAAGGCTTTTTCACATTCTTCATTCCACTCGAAAGTTTTTCGAAGTGTTTTGAAGAATGGTAAGCATCTATCAGTTGCTCGGGATACAAATCTGTTGAGCGCTGCAACTCGTCCTGTAAGACTCTGTACTTCTTTCTTCGTCATTGGAGATCGCAGTCCTAAAAGAGCTTTGATCTTTTCTGGATTCGCCTCAATGCCTCGTTGGTTGACGATGTATCCGAGGAACATTCCTTCTCGTACTCCAAATGTTCACTTCGTCGGATTGAGCTTCATTTGATATTTATCCAGTTGATCAAAGGTCTGAGCTAAGTCAACTAGATGATCAGCAGCTTTCTTGCTCTTTGTCAGCATATCGTCGACATAGACCTCCATATTGTAACTGATTTATTCGGCAAAAACCTTGTTCATCAGCCGCTGGTATGTCGCTCCGGCATTTTTCAAACCAAAAGGCATAACATTATAACAATAAGTTCCCCTAGGGGTGATAAAAGAAGTACTTTCCCTGTCTTCAGGTTTCATTTTGATCTGGTTGTAGCCAGAGTAAGCATCCATGAAGCTGAGCAGCTCGTGTCTCGAAGTAGCATCCACTAGTTGATCAATTCTGGGTAATGGAAAGTTATCCTTTGGACATGCCTTGTTGAGATCGGTGAAATCAACACACATTCTCCATTTATTATTTTTCTTCTTCACCATCACTACATTTGCCAACCAGTCTGGATACTTCACATCTTCAATGAATTGGGCTTTCTGGAGCTTGTCGACCTCCTCTTGAATAGCTTGATTCTTCTCGGGGCTAAATACCCTTCTTCTCTGCTTTACAGGCTTGATCTCCTTATTCACATTGAGCTCATGACATAAGAAGTTTGGATCTATTCCTGGCATGTCTTCATGACTCCACGCAAAAGTTTTCTTTCTGTTTCTCAAGAAAGTTATCAATTCCTGTTTTATTGAAGCATCCAACGATGAACCTATCTGGGTTACTCGTTCAGGGTGCTCATCGTCCAGAATAACATTTTCTGTAGATTCCACCACCTGTCCTTTTACAAGTTGGGATTCATCTCTGGGATCAAGCGTTTCAATTTCTGTACCTTGCTCTACTAGGTAAGCAGTAGTCTTTTTCTTTGATTCTTCAAACTCTTCTTGTTCGGCAGATGAATAATAGCATTCCCGAGCTACTTTTTGGTCACCTTTCACAACTCCAACTCCGAAATTTGTTGGGAATTTTAAGCACTGATGTACTGTAGATGGAACTGCTTCGAACTTCTTTAAACCAACTCTTCCCATGATGATATTGTAGGCTGACTGCACATTCTTATCCATCACAAAGAAGCGTATTCTCTCTGTTCGACAAGCAGGAATGAATATATCCAACTTGATCGTTCCAAGTGGAAAAACTTTCTCGCCAGCAAAACCCAGAAGGGATTTGTGATAAGGTTCCAATTGAGATAATTTCAAATTTAAGCTATCAAAGTAAGAGTAGTACATGATGTCTGCCGAACTACCATTATCTACCAGAACCCTTGAAATCACTACCTCTTTCATCCTCATTTTGATCACTAAAGGATCGTCGTGAGGATAAAGAACACCTGCCAGGTCATTTTTTGAAAAGCCAATGACGATCTTATCTTTGTTTACTTTCCTCGGGCGATCTTCCTCCGCCAAATTTATTCGCTGAATGTATGAGCAAGCTTGGGCCTCTCCGAGGTAAGCCTTTCTTTCTGCAGTAAGGTCTCCTCCTCCTGCATCTCCTCCTGTAATGACATTACAATCAAATGACCCAAAACGTATAGAAAATACCTCTCGTTCTGGCTGCTTTGGTTTCTTGGGAAGGTCGTGGTCATCATCTAGATCATCTTCATGGTTTCTCTTCTTTTTCTCCTCTGCTCGACGAGGAGATCTAGACCTCTCTCTAGCTCGGTCGTTATTTTTTCTTTCACCTCCCCGATCAACATATTTTGCTATCTTTCCTCTTCGGATGAGTGTTTCAATCTCATTCTGAAGAGCTATGCAATTTTTAGTCATATGGCCATGATCTTTGTGGAACTCGCAATATTTGTCCCTGTTCCTCGCATCAGGATCTGACCTCAGTTTCTTTGGCCACTTTACTTCCTCGCTATTCTTAATTTCTTCCAAAACATGATTAATACCCATTTTCAAGGGAGTGTAATTATCGAATTTCTTTAGGACTTCCCATGATGACTTATTATTTCTGGAACGTTTGTCACCACCATTGCCCTTATGCACTTTATTTTTAGACTTGTCGACATCCACCTTGGTGTCTTTATCTATATTCTTCTTTGCAGCCATAGCTTCCTCGACATTCATGATTTTGGTTGCTTTTGCCATCAACTCTGACATAGTTTTAGGTGGATCTTTTGCCAAGGTGTAATACAACTTATTAGGCAACAACCCACTCATCAAGGCGGTGATTGCTGTCTTCTCCTCGTAACCTATAACTTCCAGCTTCTCGTTATTGAAACGGGTTATGTAATCTCTAGTACTCTCACCAGATTTTTGTCTAACACTTAGCAAGTGTGCTACTCATTTTACTGGCTTTGCTCCAAAACAGAAATCGCCAATGAACAACTCAGCCAACTGAAAGAAAGTTGAAATCTTTCCCTGAGGAAGATTGTTGTACCATATCTGGGCAGCTCCAGTAAGAGTTCCTGAGAACGCTCTGCATCTCATCTCGTCGGGGACAGCATAGATATCGGCGGCAGCTTGATATTGTTCTATATGAAGGACAGGATCTGTCTTTCCATCATATTTAGGGGTCACTACTGGTGCTTTAAACTTCGACGGTGTAGGAAAATTCACAATGGCCTGGACAAAAGGTGTCCCTTGAATAAAAGTTCGTTGTAGGGGATTCTTCGCCCTAGCCATTTCTCCCAATATATCCTCCAATCGCTGAAGGGACCCTTTCCATGCTTCATTTCCTTCATCGGGCCTATTGGTTCGAGCAATGGATCGCTCTGAAGTAGCCTCTTGAGATTTATCTTGACGAGCAACTGGTCGTGATTGTGCTGATCCTTCTCTGAGATCAGATGGTTGTCGAAAACTCCTCGACATGGTCTTAGGTGGACTCTTATTCCTCCTAGGGCCTAATCGACTGAAAGGAGACACCCTACTCAGTCTTTCTAAGGCACTGGGTCTTTCTGAAGAGAGAGTGATACGTTGATCAGTATCTGTAGCCCTTATTAACGAAGTTCGCCCAGGTTGATAAGAGAAATCATCAGATTCTTCATTATGATATAACTCAGTACGTCTGGATCGTGAAGAAAGTGAATAAGTTTGCCTCTGACCACTTCGCTGTCCTGAACGTGCAGGTGCATCGCCATGAAGGGTTTGTATAAGTTGCCTCATTGTGTCTTGCATGGCGGTTTGTCCTTGAGCCAGATTCGTCATAATTCCGGCCAGATCTGGAGGTGCAGAGGGATTTGGAGGATTTCCAGCATTTCCAACATTTCGATTGCTAGATTCTGGATTATTCGCCATTGATGATGAATGATTTTTGGTAAAAAATGATAATAACAATTGTTTCCCACAGACGGCGCCAATCTGTTGATGTAAAAAACTAGATTACTCTAGTTATTTAATGACAGATAAATAAATAAGACAAAAGATTTTAAAGTGGTTCAGCCTTATATGAATGGACTACATCCACTGTTATGTTATTGCTGAGTGTTTGAGAATTCTCGATTACTAGTGCTATCCAGAAATTCCGGTCCCCTTGAATGAGGGTGATACAAGGTATTTATAGCCCTTAGGCTGTACATGAAAGGGTGTTACATTAAATGATACACATATGAAAGGGTAATTCATTTAATGTTCTTCAAACGTGCGCGTCAAGATGATAAACATTCAATGAATAGTTGAACCGTTGATTATCTGGTAATTAATGCTATGGTCGAAGTGCAGCTCGAACCGCCTTAGTTGCTCGTCGTCCAAAAGTTCCTCGGAGCATTGTAGTTCCTCGGAGGATAAGAGTTCCTCGGAGGGTTGGTGTTCCTCGGAGTGAGTATGTTGGTCGGGGAAACAATCTTCCTCGTTGCTATTGTACCACGTAGATTAACACGTGTCTTCTTATTATTCGTCCACATCAGTATACTAATTTTGGTGTCAACAGATAGATAGATAGATAGATAGATAGATAGATAGATAGATAGATAGATAGATAGATAGATAGATAGATAGATAGATAGATAGATAGATAGATAGATAGATAGATAGATAGATAGATAGATAGATAGATAGATAGATAGATAGATAGATAGATAGATAGTAACTAAGCATTGATAGTATTGAGGTAATATTTAAAAATATTCGTAAAGCTGAGAATTTACATACGTGAATCTAATCATAAAAGTACGCTTAACTTGTGATGGGAGGAATAGCGGTCTAGTTATGTAGATGTTATGGACTAGTTAGATAGAGAAACAACTAGGAGGAATAAATCAATACGATAGGTGTGCACTATAGAAGAGAGGTGAGATTGTCCTCAAAAGAATGCGATCGTAACAGCAATTATGAACATTATATACTACGCATTTCATTTATTGTAAAAAAATGCTTGCTAAATATATATATATATATATATATATATATATATATATATATATATATATATAGAGAGAGAGAGAGAGAGATAGATAGATAGATAGATAGATAGATAGATAGATAGATAGATAGATAGATAGATAGATAGATAGATAGATAGATAGATAGATAGATAGATAGATAGATAGATAGATTGATAGATAGATAGATAGATGGATAGATAGATAGATAGATAGATAGATAGATAGATAGATAGATAGATAGATAGATAGATAGATAGATAGATAGATAGATAGATAGATAGATAGATAGATAGATAGATAGATAGATAGATAGATAGATAGATAGATAGATAGATAGATAGATAGATAGATAGATAGATAGATAGATAGATAGATAGATAGATAGATAGATAGATAGATAGATAGTAACTAAGCATTGACAGTATTGAGGTAATATTTAAAAATATTCGTAAAGCTGAGAATTTACATACGTGAATCTAATCATAAAAGTACGCTTAACTTGTGATGGGAGGAATAGCGGTCTAGTTATGTAGATGTTATGGACTAGTTAGATAGAGAAACAACTAGGAGGAATAAATCAATGCGATAGGTGTGCACTATAGAAGAGAGGTGAGATTGTCCTCAAAAGAATGCTATCGTAACAGCAATTATGAACATTATATACTACGCATTTCATTTATTGTAATAAAATGCTTGCTAAATATTTTTATATATCGGGCTCTGGCCCATTTCTTGTACTTCTTCTCTCTTATCTATGTATATGTATATTAATAGGTGTCCAGCCATAGGGATGTCATAGTTGAGATAGATGTGGAAACCAAAAGACTAAACGAATAAGAGAGTTATCACAAAGGGATGTTAGAGTTTTCCCTAGTCAAGGGGGTATGGTAGCCATCAGGGATTAGGCTCATAGTAGTGTCAGAAGCTGGAAGCTTCAAAGTCTTGTGTAGGCGACAATGTGAGATGATAAATTATATGACGGAACGTTTTAGTATGAGATGACTAAAGCAAATTGGCCATATGATTGAACGGTAGTATAGGGACCGTTAGGCTAAGGGGTATCGTTAGGAGAAGTATAACGAGAACATCATAACAACGTAGATTATGTGGGAAATGAGGGATGTATAAGAGAATACATCCAAAGCTTTGAGTATTAGTCTTACCCGAATTTCGAGGACGAAATTCTTCTGTAAGGGGGAAGTATCTAATACCCCGTATTTTTTAGGATATATAAATTAATTAAATTAGTGATTTGAAATTTATTTAATCTGGTAATTTAATTTATTTAAATTGGAGAAATTCTTGAAATTGGAGATTTAAAACTTTCATTTATATTTGGGGATTTAGAAATTTAAATTAATTCGGATTATTTCAATTTTTTCACATGTGTCGCATTTTGAGGTTGAAATGGAAATTTTTTACAAAGTGTCTCGAATGACAATTCAGAGTGCACGGTTGAATCCAAAAGGGTCGAGATAGTAGGAGAAGAGTACCCGAGGGTAATAAACGGGTCTCGGGACATTTTTAGACATGACCGAGCCCACACGGGGGCATTTAACTCATTTTTAATTGGCCAATAGGCTTAATTACGGGATTGAGTAATTTTAACCTAGGTTTAAGTGTGCTGGGCAGCCATGAGTCATTCCAAAACACAAAGGGTTGAGAGAGGAAAGAAAGGAGAAAGAAGAAGAAAGAAAGAAGGATGACAAGAGCAATCCAGGCAAGAATTTTGACATGGGATCGTCGGATTTAATCCACCAAGGCAAGTGTTTTCTTGCTTTAATTTGAGTTGTAGTTAATGATGTAAATAGTTGAAATTATGTCAATTAATTCTGGAAATTTGGAAGTAGGAATTTGAATAGAAATTTTTTGGATTATGGTGAAGAAGATGAAGAGTAACCATTAATGGGGGATTTTTAATTTTGTGAGAAATTGGGTTAATAGTGAGATTATAACTTAATTTGAGAAGTGAATAACATGATTAGATCTTGGTTTTTGAATCTCCATTAGTGATATTGTTTGAAGAAATTATTAATGAGGAAGTTTGGGTAGATTTAAGATGAATTTTGGGAGGTTTGGGGGGGTAAAGGATCTGAGCATAATCGCAGGTTTTGGAGCTTTAATGGTGATTCTGTTCGCATTGCATTATAGAAAATCGCGTTTTCTACATTTTGTCCTCTCACGCGCGTCCTCTCAAACTGCTCAAAATGCCTTAAAACATCAATTTATTAATCTAGCCAGAATGTGGGGCAAATTTTTAAGAATGTTTTTTTTTAAATCTTCTTTGAGGTGAAGCTTTATAATGCCCTAACTTTTGCATACGGACTCGGATTAGTGTGTTGTGCACGGCCACACGTAGATAGAGAAGAGTATAACGCTATCCTGGGAATGTTTTTAATTCGACACAAAAATTTAAAGGTCTAAAATACCCTTGAAGACGAAACGAGTTATTTGATTTTTAGCATAACTTTGAATGAGCATGCCTTTGTCATACGAATTCGGATTTACGTGCCATTTGCATCCACGCGTAGCTAACGGAGAGTAGTACGCTTCCATATAGAAATTTTTATTTAGGCATAAGGTGTGAAATGTCTAAAATTCCCTTGGAGTTTTATTTAGAGTGGAAACTTTCTCGAAATGGGAACTAAAATTTTTGGGGACCTTTGTGAGATTAATATGAACTTAATAAGGTATATGTGAGGTGGAATATACCATCCTATGAATTATAATAAATAGCGGGGTGTAGCTCTTTTGGCATTGGAACGTATCTAGTGTGACACCCCGCCTAATTAAATACCGGGCGATCACGCCTTTATTAAATTAAATCAAGGTTAACAGTTGGTTCATTCTCAGCATCACTGTCGATAAAAATAAATTTTCCAATTTAACACCCTAAATAATTAAGCTAAGTGTCAAAAAAAAATTTCATACAAACTTTCCAAAATTTTAATTAAAGAAAAAGATTTATTTAATTAAAATAACATTTCTACGATTAAGAATCACACCATGATAAGCCATATAATACAATACATTCGTCAATCGAACGTCAACATAATAAAACTAAAATCACAAGTCCATACTGAATAAATCCCAAAGAACAATACTGGAAATGACTGAAATATAAATGTTCCAACAACAAATGAAATGATGAAAAGGGGCGACACGTGCCCAATAAATGAGAGTAATAGGAGTGGAGTCAATAACAGAAGCCGTCTACTCAAGTGACCTGCAACTCCCACCTAAGCTGCAGCTCGTTCTTCTCAAGGGATCCTAAGTAAGACGCCCCTGTGGCTGGGCACCTGAAAATATACATATATATATACAAGAGAGAGAGAGAGAAGAAGAGACGGGTCAGAGCCCGAAAGTGTGTTTGATTTTAGAATACGTTTAGCAAGTATTTAAAATGATACAGGCCAATGCAATAACATATTAGCACGTCACTCTCTTGAGAAAATACTCACCTCTCTTCTAATGTGCACACCTATCGCACTAACCTTCCCCACGGTTTCTTATCATTTAACGCACTAGTCTTTCTAAAAGATTTAACTTAACTTAGATTACTCGCAAGATTTATAATTCACGACTCCATTTTAAAAAGAATGATCCAAACAGTAATCAAAGTCCTCCATTTTAACTTTATAAAATCAATAAAGTTTTACAGTGACATATTATACTTTTTCAAAACAAGTATTTAATAATTTGAGTCAACAACCATGTCCTACTTATCAAATCTCAGTAGACAGTTTCAAATATCATGATCTCATATATATATATTAACTACTCATATAATATATATATATAACAACACCCTGAATAAAACTATGGTGCGTGCATACTCTACTATCCAAAGCCCCATATCACTCATATTAAGGGGAATACATTCGGAATCACTCTCGAATTGTATTAACATAAATACACAATCAATATTGAGGCGAAGCATAGATTCCAAGTCTCTAAGAGGATGGCACATACCGGCGTCTCTTAGGACCGTCTGAACTATCACATCGATAGCCTGTACCAAGGATATCTATCTCCTAGGGTACAAGTCAATATCCCCCATAAAGGTCCCATCGAGATAAGACTTGTCCCAGCGCGGAAACCTCAGGGATAGTAAGTAGCGTAGGTATGATTTTCACATGCATATAATATATGTACACACAATCCTATAAATATACCACTTTATCATATTAATATAGGTTCTTCTCATCACCCGTAATTATACCATTTATTCTTAATTTCACATTTAAAGAATTACGCATAAGGTTTCATTCCTAACCTTATCTCGAAGGGTTTTCTCACTTATTACCTAACACTCATGGATTATATCTTCCCAATTTCTGAAATTCAGTAAGTGACTTTATTAGATTCCAACGTAACTCTCTTACGCACCTCCCCCTTTAAATTCATAAATTTACCAACCTAAAGTAAATATCCCAAAAATACCATTTTCGATGAATCTTAAAGGTTCCAACATTTATTCATATACCCTACTGGTCCTCAATGTCTCCCAAATCGATTTATCACGAATGCCTAAGAATTATTTCACGATAAACTTAATTTAACTAATTAAACAAGGAAAATAAGAGTCTACCAGGAGTGGTCGATCGATCGAAGCTTGGGGCTCGATCGATCGAACCTTCGACCGATCGATGCTCTATGTTCGATCGATCGAACAAGCAGGTCTGGGTAAAATTCTGCAGAATTGCAGTTACGGGTTCTACCACTATTCTTCATCAAATTCCATATTTTTCAACACTAATCGACCCACAAATTCTACTACTAACATAATAACATAATTCCAGATGTTTTTAACGTTCAGCATGCGTGTATTCATCATTAAACATGGTTAAACAACCCAAAATCTCATCTAATCATCAAGAACCCTAAAGTTTTCATAACTATGATTCAATTCAGTTTTTCTCCAGAATTTCTTCCTATTATAACATCAAAAGTTCGTGCGTAATACATCTATATCATCAAAAGTTTTCAGCATAAGGTTTTAATCTTCTCTACATGCAATTTCCTATCAAAATTTGGGGTTTTCTTACATGGATTACATTCCTAATTAATCCTAAACTAATATGAACATTGCACTAACGAAATACGCAAGTTAAACACTTGCCTGGGATTTTTAGAAGTCTGATTTCCTGTTGATTATGGTGTGGTTGCGTTCTCCTCCTCGCGATCTACGCGTTGGTGGTGACGGCGGTGCAAACGGTGGTGTTTCGGCCTTGAATCTCCTTGAAAGGTCTCTCCTCTCCTCTCCAATGGCCGTTCTAGGGTTCTGAATGTTCTAACCCTAAATGGCTAACCTAACCAGCTGATAAAGGCGGCTAAAATTCGTGGGTTTAATTACCCTATTTTGTAAAATGACCAAAATGCCCTCCCGGGTCACTAATTAGGCCTAAAAATGCCCCGAGGCCCAAACTAACCCCTCGGGTATACTTTTCTGACTATCTCGACCCTTCCGGACGCGTTGGCGCACTCAAAACGACCATACGGACAACTTATAAAATATTCACTTTTTATTTAACAAAATTAGTCCCGACGTGACACGGGCACGTCCCGACTTAAATTTCCGAAATAGTCATTTAATTCACTTATGACTTTCAATATGACCAATATAATATATTACTATGCTCATCAGTAATATTCAACAAGTTTCCCATAATTACTAACTCTCGTCACGTTAATAATTATAACATAATTAATTTCCGGATTTTTATTAAATAAACCATTACATTAAATTTAATAAATCCCCAAATTAATATAGCATAAAAATACGGGGTATTACATCTAGTACGAACGAACTCGATAATAATTGGGATATATATATATATATATATATATAAATGTGTTAATTATATATAAATATGAGAATACATAATCCAATAGAAAAATGATGATAGGTTGTGTGAATACCTAAAACAATGAAAGGTTGGGTAATTACCTAAGGTTTTAATAGGGTGCGTGAATACCTATTTGATTGTTTTATTATGTGTATGACATACCTACGCTGCTTGCTATCGAGTGGAGGTTGCTCGTTGAGAACAATCATGCCTTGAGGATCCTTCGAGTGGGATATTAAATTGTACCACTAGAGCATAGAACCTAGGTATGGACTATTTGTGAGAACGATATTGATGACGGTCATATGGGTGCATAGGTATATGCGTAGCCCATCGGCTTGGAACTATGTTCGCTTCCAATGTGTGTGATTTGTTTTATGGTTCGCGAGAAATTGAACCTATAGTCCTTTATGAAATGAGTGATGCAACGGGACATGATAGCAAAGTATGCGGGCACCGCAGCTTTGTCTCAGGGTGCAGTAAAGTATATTTATATAAGATAGTGTGCTTGTTTATATACATGTACTTATGATGATATCTACTGTGTGAATCAAGTAGACGGGAATAGTAATAAAAGCTGAACTGAATAGTAGTCCTCCATGCAGTGAATAATGCACCGGGACATGATAACAGAGTATACATTGCGCCAAGAGGTCTTAACCTAGGGGTGCAGGATTATAATATATATATATATATGGAATGATTAAATATATACATTGGTAAACAATTTTACTGTGTGTAATTAGTACAGGTGAATGTCAAGATAAGTAAAATAATCTTAGTGAGAAATGGATTAACTATACAAATGATGAACGTACTTGACTTTTCGGTACAAACTATTTTGATATCGTATCGTATGGGTGATACAAGTATTCTAGAGTGAATGTAGGTAGTAATAACACTGGGTTGAACCAATGTCATATTTAGTGTGTGTGTGTGTGTGTGTGTGTGTGTATAGATAGATAGATAGATAGATAGATAGATAGATAGATAGATAGATAGATAGATAGATAGATAGATAGATAGATAGAGAGAGAGAGAGAGAGAGAGAGAGAGAGAGAGTATGTAACTAAGCATTGACAGTATTAAGGTAATATTTAAAAATATTCGTAAAGCTGAGAATTTACATGTGTGATTCTAATCATAAAAGTACGCTTAACTTGCGATGGGAGGATTAGCGGGTTAGTTATGTAGATGTTAGGAACTAGTTGGATAGAGAAATGACTAAGCGGAATATATAAATGCGATAGGTGTGCACTATAGAAGAGAGATGAGATTTTCCTAAAGAGAGTGCGATTGTAAAAGCAATTATGAACATTATATACTATGCATTTCATTTATTGCAATAAAATGCTTGCTAAATATTTTTATATATCGGGCTCTGGCCCGTTTCTTGTACTTCTTCTCTCTTGTCTATATATATGTATATTAATAGGTGTCAAGCCATAGGGATGCCGTAGTTGAGATATTTATTCTAGGGTTATGCAACTGCAACATTGTGGATGGTTGCAGGACTTGATTTAGACGTATCATTTCTTTATTCCTAGAGTAGGATTCTTATCTCAGTTGTAGATTCATTCAGGGCATGTTTCCCCCTTTTTCTTTTAGACTCAGTATTTGGTTTATGTATTCATTTATTGGATTATTATATTGGGATGTTAAGCCGATTGTTTATTTGGCAGGTCATTTATTCATTTAGTACTGTTTTAGACTCATGGTTTGGATGTATGGTTTATTTGTTATTTAGCATGCATATTTAATTGTTTAATAAAAAGATAAAATTTGACATTAGTCTTTTTGAATACTAGGTGGTTAGTAAAGTTGTAAAAGGTTTTCGGTAGTGATACTAAGAACGAACCCCTGAGATTCCTGTTTTAAATTTTATATAGGACTGATCACCCGATATTTATTTGGGCGGGGTGTCACGGGTGGTATCAGAGTATCAGGTTCTAGTGTCCTTAGGATCTGTACGTTTATTTACAATTCAACTTTGCGTTCTTTGATATAGAGCCTTATGATAGGATTGTTGAATTCTACTACGTATGCAATTTTTGTTCTCCTGCTATTAATTATAGTTGATGTAATTCATGTACGAACTCGGTTAGATTTCAAACACCGGACATTATAGGACGACCAGCAAGGGCCGTAAGAAGGAATGCAGGAGGAAAGCGATAAAAGCCATAGATTAATATGAAAATGGTGATTGCGATAAAAGTCACAATAATTGTTGTTTAGAAAAGTGATGATAGGATAATCTCGGGGACAGTAGTTTCCCCTATCATAATCAAAGATGACAATGGTGCAAAAAGTCGAAAGGACTCTTTCCAGAAGCCATCGATAAGAATCCAGAAAAGAGGAAGTGTCATAAGACAATGGAAGGGGAAATCCAACGGCAACTGTGTAGGGTAGAGTACAACGATACTGGGTGGTAAATTTTAGGAAACAAAGTTTAAGCTCATAGGAGTAACGTAAAGTGATGAGAGTTAGTCACTACATATAAGAAGTATATAGGATTAAATGAGAAATTTTGAGTATAATTTTATCGTTAGATTTTCGATCTGCTATTCAGACAAAGGTGTGAATCAAGTTTCAAAACTTATCACAAGTGAGTGAGATAGAGGTTGATCATGAGAGAGAAGTTAACTAGGTCAGTGAACTTCTTACCCGACGAAGGGGATAAGGAAAAATATAAAGGATTCGTGAGTTAAAAATAGACTCATGAGTAGAATACACAAGCATCAGTGTAAAATTCGGATAGGATGACTAGTGTCGACGTCGTCAAGGTCATACGTTTACAAGTTTATATCAACGCTTCCATGGGAAGAAAGCCTGGAGGACTAAAAATCGAGCTGAAGAGCAAGGCTGAATTTAACGATTTTAGTGAAGCACCACAAGAGGGTATACCCAGTAGGAACCTAGTTAAATGTTTCAAATAAATTGAAATTCTACCAAGTGATGGTGGATTCAATCAGGGCCATTGAGGACAACAAAGAATCCTAGAGGGCCAGCGAAGCCAAAGGGATAACGGGGGTAGCAATCGGGGACCTGATGATCAGGCAAGACAGATATAATAGAGACGTGTCTTATGTGTAAAGAGTAGGAACACATGTATAGACCGTGTCTACAGTGAATCGGGGGACAAAAAAAAGGGGGGGGATGTTAGTAGGGGCAACCGTTATAAGAAATTTTGGTTCGATTAGGACGAGGGTGTTATGTCCAAGAACCATTTGAACCGCCAACACTTATGACAATAGAAATATGAGCTCTATCTCGAGGTGATTGAGATATGTTTTGTGTGACAATAGTGAGTCACAGTAGTTGGTGAACACTAAATTCGCATGCGAAACGAGTTTAGTAAAGATGTCATTGATAGTAATATAGTGTATATGTCTTTGCCATCGCGTAACGGGGCTCTCGTTAGTTCCATCTGCAGATGAGAAGGTGTGGACACTAAGAGGATGTCGTATATTATGTGATAGTTTTTCTCCTTGTGAGGGATATGAAAGGGAGCATATTATTATCTTACGGTGACTGGATACCGAGGGTTGGAGCAATAGTAGACTGTATGGGGAGTCTATGATGCTCGCTATGCCAGGGTAAGATACACTAATTTGTAAATCATCACGTGGAGGAGGGTAAAGCCAAAATAAATTGTATTATATTGTAGAATTCGATGAGAAAAATAGTGTTATTACTTTTAATCCCAATGAGTGGGGTCTTCTACCTATGTAATTCAAGGTATATCGGGTTTACCGTTGAGTAGGGGGATTTAACTCATTATTGTCTACGTATTGAGAATTTAGTGATAGCTAGAACATCGTAATGTGTGACGCCTCAAGAGACATAGGCTTTAGGTAATTGAATTATGTGTCAAGAGACAGGATTCGTGATATCTTAGTTGTGTGTTTTCAACCTACGAATTTTGTTGAAAATGCTAGAGAATAGTGCACTAAGAAAAATCCTTTGAACTTAGTTACGGGATGTTACACGTAGGGACCTTAATTTGCGTTCGCAGTGATGAGACGTAGTTGGATGCTAATGCATCAGTTTTAAAATTTTAATTATTGAACGTGTAGAGAAAACACCTTAAGCTGAGAGCTATTAAAAATATAATGTCAGTGGATGAATATATATATATATTATAGTGTACATATACGTGTATATATGTGATACTGTGTTTCATAATAGACATATGGGAATATGTTGGCATTATTATATGTAATCCCGGTGAGTAGGGACGTTTACTGATATGAGTCAGGGTAGACTGACTTATTATCGAGCGAAGAAATATAGCTCATGATTTATTTGCGCTAAGAAACTAGTAATAGTAAGCGCGTCGTACTATATATTATCTTGTGTAACATGGAAGTGTACGAGTATACTTTTATGTTAAGAGACGAGGAATTGGGGGTATGTGCTATGGACTGAGGGCTTAATGGATCTCAATGACCCAATGTTAGGTAGTAGTGTATCGGGGGGGTTCCTTATTTGGATTTCATTTTGCGAGACATCCCGCGCATGAAACTTAGCACAACGTTGAAATTGGGGAGATGTTTGGCCATTAGGACATGGGTTTGGTACCTTGGTTATCATACATATATATAATTATAACTCTGAGTTGATAATTATACTACAACTTAAGGTCGGTAGAGCCGTATAGTGTTGATGTGAGAAAACATTGTAGAACACTCTCACCATGAGTAGATCGGTGGGATAAATTCGATGATAATTAATTTGCAATTGGTAGGGTAGTTGAGTATAACATTACCGTATAATATTGTCAAATAAGAAAGGCTTAGTGAAAACAAGTTTATTACGTTCAGTTGAATTGGGAAGTTATGTGCAGTATATAGGGTGTATGGGCGCCCTAGGTGGTTAAATATCTATATATTATTCGCAGTCGATAGATGTGGAAATACATTTACCAAAAGAGTAAACGAATAAGAGAGTTATCGCAAAGGGATGTTAGAGTTTTCCCCAGTCAAGGGGGTATGGTAGCCATCAGGGATTAGGCTCATGGTAGTGTCAGAAGCTGGAAGCTTCAAAGTCTTGTGTAGGCGACAATGTGAGATGATAAATTATATGACGGAATGTTTTAGTATGATATGACTAAAGCAAATTGGCCATATGATTGAACGGTAGTATAGGGACCGTTAGGCTAAGGGGTATCATTAGGAGAAGTATAACGAGAAAATCATAACAACGTAGATTATGTGGGAAATGAGGGATGTATAAGAGAATACATCCAAAGCTTTGAGTATTAATCTTACCCTAATTTCGAGGACGAAATTCCACTGTAAGGGGGAAGTATGTAATACCCCGTATTTTTTAGGATATATAAATTAATTAAATTAGTGATTTGAAATTTATTTAATCTGGTAATTTAATTTATTTAAATTGGAGAAATTCTTGAAATTGGAGATTTAGAACTTTCATTTATATTTGGGGATTTAGAAATTTAAATTAATTCGGATTATTTCAATTTTTTCACATGTGTCGCATTTTGAGGTTGAAATGGGAAAATTTTATAAAGTGTCTCGAATGACAATTCAGAGTGCACGGTTGAATCCAAAAGGGTCGAGATAGTCGGAGAAGAGTACCCGAGGGTAATAAACGGGTCTCGGGACATTTTTAGACATGATCGAACCCACACAGGGGCATTTAAGTCATCTTTAATTGGCCAATAGGCTTAATTACGGGATTGAGTAATTTTAACCTAGGTTTAAGTGTGCTGGGCAGCCATGAGTCATTCCAAAACACAAAGGGTTGAGAGAGGAAAGAAAGGAGAAAGAAGAAGAAAGAAAGAAGGATGACAAGAGCAATCCAGGCAAGAATTTCGACATGGGATCGTCGGATTTAATCCAGCAAGGCAAGTGTTTTCTTGCTTTAATTTGAGTTGTAGTTAATGATGTAAATAGTTGAAATTATGTCAATTAATTCTGGAAATTTGGAAGTAGGAATTTGAATAGAAATTTTTTGGATTATGGTGAAGAAGATGAAGAGTAACCATTAATGGGGGACTTTTAATTTTGTGAGAAATTGGGTTAATAGTGAGATTATAACTTAATTTGAGAAGTGAATAACATGATTAGATCTTGGTTTTTGAATCTCCATTAGTGATATTGTTTGAAGAAATTATTAATGAGGAAGTTTGGGTAGATTTAGAATGAATTTTGGGAGGTTTGGGGGGGTAAAGGATCTGAGCATAATCGCGGGTTTTGGAGCTTTAATGGTGATTATGTTCGCATTGCATTATAGAAAATTGCGTTTTCTACGTTTTGTCCTCTCACGCGCGTCCTCTCAAACTGCTCCAAAATGCCTTAAAACATCAATTTATTAATCTAGCCAGAATGTGGGGCAAATTTTTAAGAAAGTTTTTTTTTTAAATCTTCTTTGAGGTGAATCTTTATAATGCCCTAACTTTTGCATACGGACTCGGATTAGTGTGTTGTGCACGGCCACACATAGATAGAGAAGAGTATAACGCTATCCTGGGAATGTTTTTAATTCGACACAAAAATTTTAAGGTCTAAAATACCCTTGAAGACGAAACGAGTTATTTGATTTTTAGCATAACTTCGAATGAGCATGCCTTTGTCATACGAATTCGGATTTACGTGCCATTTGCATCCACGCGTAGCTAACGGAGAGTAGTACGCTTCCATATAGAAATTTTTATTTAGGCATAAGGTGTGAAATGTCTAAAATTCCCTTGGAGTTTTATTTAGAGTGAAAACTTTCTCTAAATGGGACCTAAAATTTTTGGGGACCTTTGTGAGATTAATATGAACTTAATAGGGTATAAGTGAGGTGGAATATACCATCCTATGAATTATAATAAATAGCGGGGTGTAGCTATTTTGGCATTGGAACGTATCTAGTACGAACGAACTCGATATATATATATATATATATATATATATATATATATATATATATATATATATATATATATATATGTGTGTCAATTATATATAAATATGGGAATACATAATTCAATAGAAAAATGATACTAGGTTGTGTGAATACCTAAAACAATGAAAGGTCGGGTAATTACCTAAGGTTTTAATAGGGTGCGTGAATACCTATTTGATTGTTTTATTATGTGTATGACATACCTACGCTGCTTGATATCGAGTGGAGGTTGCTCGTTGAGGACAATCATGCCTTGAGGATCCTTCGAGTGGGATATTAAATTGTACCACTAGAGCATAGAACCTAGGTATGGACTATTTGTGAGAACGATATTGATGACGGTCGTATGGGTGCATAGGTATGTGCGTAGCCCATCGGCTTGGAACTATGTTCGCTTCCAATATGTGTGATTTATTTTATGGTTCGCGAGAAATTGAACCTATAGTCCTTTATGAAATGAGTGATGAAACGGGACATGATAGCAAAGTATGCTGGCACCGCAGCTTTGTCTCAGGGTGCAGTAAAGTATATTTATATAAGATAGTGTGCTTGTTTATATACATGTACTTATGATGATATCTACTGTGTGAATTAAGTAGACGGGAATAGTAATAAAATCTGAAATGAATAGTAGTCCTCCATGCAGTGAATAATGCATCGGGACATGATAACAGAGTATACATTGCGCCAAGAGGTCTTAACCTAGGGGTGCAGGATTATAATATATATATATATATATATATATATATATATATATATATATACATATACATATATATGGAATGATTAAATATATACATTGGTAAACAATTTTACTGTGTGTAATTAGTACAGGTGAATGTTAAGATAAGTAAAATAATCTTAGTGAGAAATGGATTAACTATACAAATGATGAACGTACTTGACTTTTTGGTACAAACTATTTTGATATCGTATCGTATGGGTGATACAAGTATTCTAGAGTGAATGTAGGTAGTAATAACACTGGGTTGAACCAATGTCATATTTAGTGTGTGTGTGTGTGTATGTGTATATAGATAGATAGATAGATAGATAGATAGATAGATAGATAGATAGATAGATAGATAGATAGATAGATAGATAGATAGATAGATAGATAGATAGATAGATAGATAGATAGATAGATAGATAGATAGTAACTAAGCATTGACAGTATTGAGGTAATATTTAAAAATATTCGTAAAGCTTAGAATTTACATACGTGAATCTAATCATAAAATTACGCTTAACTTGTGATGGGAGGAATAGCGGTCTAGTTATGTAGATGTTATGGACTAGTTAGATAGAGAAACAACTAGGAGGAATAAATCAATGCGATAGGTGTGCACTATAGAAGAGAGGTGAGATTGTCCTCAAAAGAATGCTATCGTAACAGCAATTATGAACATTATATACTACGCATTTCATTTATTGTAATAAAATGCTTGCTAAATATTTTTATATATCGGGCTCTGGCCCGTTTCTTGTACTTCTTCTCTCTTGTCTATGTATATGTATATTAATAGGTGTCAAGCCATAGGGATGCCGTAGTTGAGATATCTATTCTAGGGTTATGCAACTTCAACATTGTGGATGGTTGCAGGACTTGATTTAGACGTATCATTTCTTTATTCCTAGAGTAGGATTCTTATCTCAGTTATAGATTCATTCAGGGCATGTTTCCCCCTTTTTCTTTTAGACTCAGTATTTGGTTTATGTATTCATGTGGTGACAATTATTATGCAACACAAATAAATATGAAAGAGGTAATAACCAAGAAAGAATAAACAAAATGGCAATCACACAACAACAGGTGTACGTGGTTCATCAAAGATGTGCCTACGTCCACGATGGTGCAGTCGGTATTATTTCTCTATATTTTTAAGAATAAGTACAGAGAATACAACTTGTCCTTTGCCCCGGACCCAGGGTTTAATTTATACATGTGTATGCTAGTTAGTGGAGATGATAGGTTCCTTCATACTAGCCCTCTTCCCTATCCTTTCCCTTCATGGGGTTGTGCGCCCTTATAACTTCTCTTCATGGGATCGTGGGGAGAGACTGGGTCAATATGAAAGATAGAGGGCCTGGATTTTGGGCCGTCAGAACTGGGCTACTCGTCCAGGACCATGGTCCCAAATTTTGGGTACCTACAATTGTCCCTAAATTTGTTGGGCCACGTTTATGGGTCCAATGAATTTAAATGATAGGCCATTATGGTTGATTTGTGATCCTTTGAAAACTATGAAGTTGCTTTGGCGGTACCCGCTTCGCTATCCGTGCGCTATGATTAGAATTGAAGGCTTGCTGGGATAAGGCACATTTCTCTTCGTCGCTTCAGTTTTTCCAACAATCTTCTATCTTCTGAGCACTCTTACACTTTGTACCTTCTGCTTTCGATCTCTACTCTCGTTGCTTCTTCGCCATTTGACCTGATCTTCTGTCTTGTAAGTCTCTCGTGCTCTTTGTATTTTCTCTTTGGTTTGTAGTTTTTCTTATATTTTTCCAATGGCAAAGATTGGAAATAGGTCAGTCACGGAGTTTAGAAAATTCTATAACATTCCTGAGTGGGTAGAGATTGAGTGTTGTGCCTCGCCTCCTAGGAACGTTAGGGATATATAGGATGCACATTAGATTCACGTTTTGTTGCTCTCCCAGGGGGGACTTACCTTTCCCCCTAATGATCTGTTTCTGCATTTCTTTAGCTATTTTGGTATTGTACCTGCACAGTGTTCGCCCAATGTATGGAAAATAGTGAATGGCGTGCATAGGATAAATAAATTGTACGATACTAGGTTAGGTCTTGCCGAGGTCTGCTTTTGTTACTCCTTCTCTCTAACTAGTTCAGGTGTCCTGTACCTCAAAGCTAGGAGCCCTGATAGGGTATTGGTAGTGAATCTACCTGATTCCCATAAGGACTACTGGCAGGAGGGTTTTCTTGTTAGGAATTGACAGTTCTCTCCTCAATCTGAAGGGTCAAGATCTGAAAGATTCACTGTTCCCTTTTATGGGGAAGAGTATATAGGTAGATATTGATAGTGTTGCTTCAAACTTTGCTGATTTATAGATTTTCTAACCCCTTTCTGCGTTTTCTTTTATAGCGAGGTCAAAGAACGTGGAACCTACTCTCAACGAGGTTCGAATTTCTGAGTTGGTTAAAGCTTGGAACATCAGAGAGCCCTTGGGTGGCGGCGAGCATCCCAGATCTGCCGCTTTTTTGCTTGAATACAAGAACACAGGCTCCAGCTTCATAGCCCGACCTGTGGATAGTGTTCCAGACTTTGACTCTTCCGTAGAGACTTCGGCTGAGCCCATCCAGTTGGACGAAGAGGAGAGCAGCTCAGAGAGTGAGCCTGCAGGCGTTGTGAGTAACTTAGGTGCAGGGAGTGCTGACAGTAGCAGTTCTTCTGAGGGGGATTCCGAGGCTCAAGACTCGTCGAGCACTACCAGCAGTTCTGGTGAAGAAATGCCTCCCAGGAAGAATCTGATCAGAGATGACGATGATGATAATGATGTTCTCCTTGGACAGAGGTCCAAGAAAACGAAGACTGCCTCTGGGGCCATAGCTACTGGTTCTCGGCCTTCTTCTCAGGAGCAAGAGAAGAAAAAGAGAGAGGAGGAGCAGGCGAGGGAGAGAGAGAGGAAAAAGGAGGAGGAGAGGAAGAAGGTGGAAGAGAAGAAGAAAGTGGAGGAAAGGAAGAGAAGGGAGAGAGAAAAAGAGGAGAAGAGGAGGAAGATGGAGTTGAGGACCAAAACTGGTCAAGCCCTGGTCCCAGTGCCTGCCTTGCCCGAGGGGGCTTCGGTGGCCGCCTCGCCTCAGCTTGCCCCTGCGCTGCTCAAGAGATCAGTCCTTCCTACAGATCGGCAGATCACGTTGGGGTCCTATCAATTGGCTCTGCAGGCTAGCCAGAGGCTCGCCTTGGTAAAGTTCTCTTCTAATTCTTAATTTCTTTTAACCAGTTTTAATGGTTTCTTCTTCTTGATCTCTTCCTTGTTCTTTGCAGTTTGTGACCGACTTCGCTGTGCTTTATCGCCCTTGCGACGAGCTGGTGAGAAGGAATGGTGAGCTAGAGCAGTAAAAATCTACCCTGGTAGCCAGGGGGTCTCAGCTGGAGGCCGATCTGAAGGCTGCTGATGCAGCTCGAGCTTCATCTGACTTGGCTCTTGTTAATTCTGCTCGCAAGAGAGATGATGCGGTCAGGGAGCTTGGTGAGCTGAGGAAGGCATATGACCTGGTGTGCTCGAGCAAGCTAGACCTTACAGAGAAGAACAGGGCTCAGGCCGAGCAACTGGAGGCGGAGAAAGCCCAGGCAGCCACTCTTAAGGAAGATTCGTACAACTCTGGCTGGGCTGCTGCGTATGAGGACGCTGAGGTTCAGATAGGCTATATCAGCCGTCTGAACTTCAAGAAAGGGTGGAATAAGGCTCTCGTGGCTGCTGGGGTGGACGTTGCATCCCCCCTCTTTGACGAGCACGATCTAGGGCCAAATCCAGTCATCGATGAGGACCCAGCGCCAACTGCTGAAGGCACCGGTCTTGTCTCTCAGGCAACTTCTACTGATGTTCCTTTGGTCGAGAGGACAGAGGACACCCCTGCAGAGGGTAATGCTCCTACTGATGCTGATAAGGACAAGGGACCATCCACCTCCGGGCCAGCCGAGGTTGCTAATTGATAGGGCTGCTTTGTAATTTTTTCTTTTTCAATATGATGTAACCTCGTTCCTTATTAATGAAAAGACTCTATTTTTGTTTATGCTGATCTCTTTCTTTTCCCTTTCTTTTACTTGTAGTTGGTTGATGTGGATGATTATATTCCTGTTACCTCCCAACTAGGTAGGACTCTCGGTCCTAATGCAAGCCCTGCAGTTGTCCAGGACTTTGCTAGACTTTATAGGTTTGCTAAGTCAAGGAACAAGAAATATAAGGATCAGTCCGAGCTAGTGGCCAAGTTGAAGGACAGGCTCCAGGAGATGGAAGAAATCGGTGCTTCGGTGCAAGAAGAAGTCAGTGCACTGAGAGCAAGGTTGCTGGAGGCCACCGAGATTAATCAGGTTGGGGAGTTCCTGCAGCAGGAAAATGAAGACTTGAGGAGGGAAGTCCTTAGGCTTAAGGAGCACTCACCGAGCATCGTTTCGGCAGTCCTACAAGGCTCTTCTTCGTCGCGAGCTTCTCGGCCTCCCCTCCCGCGTGCTGGTAGGAGTGCCAGGGGTAGGAATAGAGAAGCCGAGGAACAGCGTGAGAGGGAAATGGAGGAGCTGCGCGGCGATGTTCGACGAGCTTATGTGACTGCTGCTGGGCTCCAGAGGGACGTTACCCATCTGCGGCATCTATTCAAGAAGGGCCCTCGCCAAGTGTGGTCTGATGGCTATGATCAGGGCTGGCTGGATGCTCCCACAAGACTATCAGAGTTCGAGGAGCTCTCCTTCATCAGGGGGTGGTTGAGTGCTCTCAAAGAGCTGCAGGTCCCGAGGAACTCGACGTTATGGTATCGACACGAGATGTCCTCCTCTACTCTGATTCCCAATCCATTCAGGCGGGATGATCGATGGATCCCCATCGATGCTATTTCCTGGCGACTATTGGAGTTGGACGCAAATGAGGTCATGGAGGAGCTCGCTCCTGCTCCTGATGATGGAAGGAGAGCTAAAGTTGCTGATTATCTTGCTCGGAGGCTTCCACCTCCTTGAGATTTTATTTTTTAATAATTGTAAATGCTTTGGGCGAGCTTCGCCGACTGAACATGTACTATTATTGTTTGTAAATATAAAAGATTAATGGAAAGTTCGAGTTTTGGGCGATTTTGCCGACTAAACGTGTTCATCCAATCCTTTTATATTTTTGCAGCTTCACAATCCTTTTTATTTTGTCATGTGAGTGTCCGCCCAGTCCAGTATTAAGAATACCATTGTGCCCTCCCTTTACCTTTTAGTTCGTGTCGTCACACTCCCTTAGGCCTAAGTAGGTCAATTGGCGAGGACACATCTGGTATTGGATGTCTTCATCCGGTCAGGATTTTGTTCAATCGCAGTAGGTTTGATGCCTAAGAATACTCTGTAGGGCTTCATATTTTGCCATGGGCAATGTTAAGAGGTTTGTCGTGCTTCATGACGATGACCTGAGGAGGGGTGTTCCCCTGCTATGTCAACCATTATGCCTGTGATTTGAAAGGGATGTGCAATAAGATGTAATTGTTACTTTTTAGAGAGTGATCAACTGAGAGATTTTTATTGGTGAATTGAGAAATGAACTGCCCTTTCACATAATGAGTACAATAAAAGATCTAACAATAGAACTCCTAAAAATAGAATTTCTTGAGATTAGCTGCGTTCCATGCTCGTGGTATTTCTCTGCCCTCCATCGTTTTCAAATGATAGGCACCTCGCAGGTCGTCTCTAATTATCTTATAAGGTCCTTCCCAGTTCGGGCCCAGTTTACCGTCTGATGGCTTCACTGTGTTGCCCAAGACCTTTCTTAGAACATAGTCCCCAACTTTGAATTTCCTCGGATTGACCCTTTTGCTGTAGTGCTTCGCGAGTTGTTGCTGATAGCTTGCTAGTTTTACTAGGGCAAGTTCCCTGCGCTCGTCGGCCAGGTCGAGTTCGGCGAGCAAAGCCTGATCGTTCTGGCCCTGCTCGACAAGGTCGGATTTCATTGTAGGCAACCCTGCTTCTAGTGGGATGACCGCCTCCATACCATATGCTAGTGAGAATGGCGTTTCTCCTGCGGCTTGCCTAGGAGTCGTTCTGTACGCCCATAGGATATGCGGTAGCTCGGTTGTCCACGCGCCTTTGGCTCGCTCTAACCGCTTCTTCAATCCAGCGATCATTGTCTTGTTGGAAGCCTCAGCTTGTCCGTTTCTTTGAGGGTAGGCCACCGAGCTGAAGTGGTGCCTGATCCCGTGTTTATCGCAGAAGTCCTGAAAAGGGCCACTCTCGAACTGTGTTCCATTGTCAGTGATGATGGTTCTGGGGATCCCGAATCGAGTGATTATATTTCTCCATATGAACCTCATCATGTCAGCATCTCGGATGTTCGCCAGTGGTTCTGCCTCGATCCACTTGGTAAAGTAATCAGTTGCAACCAACAGGTATTTGCGATTGCCGGCAGTGGTGGGCAGTGGTCCCACGATGTCCATTCCCCACTGGGCGAAGGGCCAGGGACTGGTCAGGGATTTTAATTCGCTGGCGGGCTGGTGGACCATGGGAGCGTGAAGTTAGCATTTTAGGCATTTGCGGACATATACTGCGGAGTCTTTTGCATGTATGGCCACCAGTAACCTTCCTTCATTGCTCGGAAAGCTAGAGACCTTCCTCCGACGTGCCTTCCACAGATTCCTTCGTGAAGCTCGTGAAGCACTGCTTTGACATTGCCTGGATGGACGCATCTAAGGTAGGGGCCGGAGAAAGATCTTTTATACAAGTCGCCTCCTGTGGATAAGTGAAAGCGAGCAGCTTTGACTCTTATCTGGTGGGCAGTTCTCTTATCTTCTGGGAGCGTTCCGTTCTTTAAATAATCTCTCAAGGGATCCATCCAGCTGGGGGCTGATTCCAATTGGAGTATTGGTTTTGCTTTTGTTAGCTCGCAGTTGGGGTAAATGCTTGGGCAACTGAGGAAATCGATGGGGATGATCCTTTTAAGGCTAGAGTCAACTGCCGAGCTCAGGGCTGCTAAGGCGTCAGCGTGGCTGTTTTGCCCCCTGGGAAACTGTTGGATGTTGATCTCTTCAAAGTTCGTCATTAAGTTTTTTACCAAGGAGAGGTAGGCTGCCATTCTCTCATCCTTTGCGTTATAGTCTCCACTTATCTGATTTAAAACTAGTTGCGAATCTCCGAATACCTGCAAATGCTTTGCTCCCAGAGTTTGCGCCCTTTGGAGACCTGCTATCAAGGCTTCGTATTCTGCTTCGTTGTTGGAGGCTGCAAATCCCAGCCTTATTCTTTGCTCGAGGACTGTATTTTCTGGAGTGATGAGAACAATTCCTACTCCTGCCCCCTTTGAGTTGGAGGCTCCATCAACGAATAGTTTCCAGCCTTCCCTTGTAGCCTGGTTGCTTTGTTCTGTTGGCTTAGGCTGGTCGATGCGTTCTTCGCCTGTGAATTCAGCTATGAAATCAGCAAGGATTTGACCCTTGATAGCTGTCCTTGGTTGAAATTGGATGTCAAATCGGCCGAGCTCGACTGACCATTTAGACAGCCTGCCCGACAAATCCGCCTTCCTTAGGACAGCCTTGAGGGGGTGTGATGTAAGGACGATGATCGTATGAGCTTCGAAGTAATGCTTCAGTTTCCTCGAGGACATTACTAGGGCGAATGCGAGATTTTCCAATGGTAGGTAGCGCTGCTCGACGTCTAGTAAGGTTTTGCTCGCGTAATAGACTGGATGTTGGATCCCTGTAACTTCACACATTAGCGCTGAGCTGACAGTATGGCTGGATACAGAGAGGTAGAGGTAAAAAGAGTCCATTTGCTGTGGTATGACAAGCAGCGGTGGGGAGCTTAGGTAGGACTTGAGCTCGTCTAACGCTCGTGTGCAACCTGGGGTCCATTCTACTGTTTTGCTTCCTTTTAAGAGTTGGAAGAAGGGCTTGCATCTCTCGGAGTATTTAGAAATGAAACGATTTAGAGCAGCGAGCATTCCAGTGAGCTTCTGTACATCTCGGACTGTGCGAGGAGGTTGCACTCTTTTGATTGCATCAATCTAGTCCGGATTAGCCTCTATGCCTCGCTTGCTGACCAAATACCTAAGAAACTTTCCTGACTGGACACCGAAGGAACACTTTCTCGCGTTGAGTTTCATTCGGTACTTCCTGAGGAGTTCGAAGGTACTTGATAGGTCCGAGAGGTGATTTTCCTTCTTCTTGCTCTTGACGAGCATGTCGTCAATGTAGACCTCCATTGTGTCTCCCATTTGATTCTTGAACATTTTAGTAACTAGCCGCTGATAGGTTGCCCCTGCATTTTTTAGCCCAAAAGGCATGACCTTGTAACAGTATAAACCAACCGTTGTGATAAACGCTGTTTTGTCCTGATCTGGGGCATACAGAGGGATCTGGTGATATCCTGAGTATGCGTCCAGAAAACTCATTCGTTCGTGAGCTGCGGTGGCGTCTACTAGTTGGTCTGTTTTCGGAAGAGGGAAGCTATCCTTGGGGCAGGCTTTGTTGAAGTCAGTGAAGTCTATGCAAACTCTCCACTTCCCGTTGCTTTTCGAAACTACCACTGGGTTGGATAACCATTTGGGGAATTGCACTTCCCGTATGGACCCTGCATCCAGCAGTTTTTTGACTTCTTTTTCTATTGCTCTGGCCTTCTCGGGAGTAGTTCGTCGTGTCTTCTGCGCTATCGGCTTGAATGTGGGATCGACGTGCAACCGATGGCAGACCATATTGGGATCGATTCCTGGCAGCTCATAGGGTTCCCAAGCAAAAACATCTATGTTGCTTCTGAGTAAGGTTAACAAATCCTTTTGCTCTTGGTCAGTGAGTGAGGTCCCGATCAGGAAGATTCTGCTGTTGTCGCCTTCTTTAGCCATCACTTCTACCAGGTCCTCTACAACACGCTCGGAGGGGAGGAGCCTGGTCTCTTCCACTCCGGGACTTCCATATTTTAATTGCTATTTGGAAGGGATTGCACCTTCCTCCACTTTCTCGCTGGTTTGAACGGCTCTTTTCTCTGGCTTTGGTCGGATGGCCGCTATGAAGCACTTTCTTGCCATCTCCTGGTCGCCATGTATCTCCATCACTCCCCGCTCGGTGACATATTTGAGTTTCTGGTGGTAGGTCGAGGAGACTGCCTTCATTGCATGAAGCCATCCCCTGCCGAGGATGGCCTGATACGGTGAATCGATGTCGACCACCAAGAATTCGATCATTTTGGAAACATTTCCAGCACGCACTGGCAGTACTATTTTGACCAGAGGCATGGTCATCTTCCCAGCGAAGCCGACCAGAGGGACAGTGGTTCCCTTTAGGTCGACGATGTTCAACTTCAATTTCCTGAACAGGTCGATGTACATTACTTCGGATGAGCTCCCTTGATCGATGAGCAACCTGTCGATATCAAAGTTGGCTATCCTGAGTGTAATGACTAAGGCATCGTGATGTGGGGTCCTTACTCCCACAAGATCTTCATCCGTGAAAACAATATGCTTGTTGTAGTTGATGTCCTCTGCTCGCCGACGTTTTCCTGCTTGTGATTTTGCTGGATCAATCTGAAAAGCTTGCATCACCGCTGTCATCTTCTTTACCTCCATTCGAGCTGAGTTACCCTGGATTTGCTTAACATCGGATACTCCGTGGATTACTGCGAATTCGTGTCCGACGTCATCTTCCAATACGTTGTCGGGTTTCGCCTCCTTGTGGGCAGTCACTCTCTCTACCTTCTTTTCCACAAAGTCATTCAAATGTCCGGATTGGGCTAACTCCTCGAGGTGGGACTTAAGAGCCTTGCAATGCTCGGTCTTATGCCCTCCCTCTTTGTGGAAAGTGCATCTTAATGCATTATTTCTTTTCGAGGGGTCTCCTCCCATTTTCTGGGGACATTTGACGAACGGCTCATCCTTGATCTTCGCGAGAATTTTGTAAATTGGTTCTTTGAAGACGGTGTTGACCGCCTGGAACGATTTTGTAACGTCATGGTTCCCTCCGCTTTTGGAGCCATTCTTGCCCGCACCCTTTCCTCCTTTTTTCTGGTTCTCAACTTTCTCACTTCCCTTGGTAGTGAGCTTGGCTCGACCGTTTTCTCCTACATTAAGGCGGGTGACATCTTCCACCTTTGCGTATTTCTCAATCCGGGCCATCAGGTCGTCAATGGTCGTAGCTTCCTTCTTTGTCAAGGACTGTTAAAGGAGGGAAGAGTTAGGTAGCCCAATTTTGAATGAAGCCACTGCCACTTCTTCCGCGTAGTCCTCGACCTCGTTGAATAACTCCCAGTACCTCTTCGCGTAGTCTCGGAGTGTCTCCTGAGCTGTTTTCTTCATTGTTAAAAGTGCATCCATCCTTTTGGGATGGGAGCTGCTGGTGATGAACCGGGCCGTAAAGAGCTCGGCCAGGGATTTGAAATTTCTGATGGATCAGTGAGGGAGTTTCTCGAACCTTTTCTGGGCCACATCATGAAGGCTCGAGGGGAAAATACGGCACATCAGTGCATCTCGGTGATTCCAGAGGGTCATAGCCTGTCGGTACTGCCTGACATGATCAATGGGATCAGTTTTCCCGTCGTAAATCTTGAACCTTGGAATGGCAAACTTTTTGGGAGCCTCTTCTTCTTCAATTTCCCTCGTGAAGGGTGATTTCATCTGGGTCTTGAGGGCTCTCCTAACGAGTTCTCTGGTCGACCTGGTGCCGCGGTGAGCTGGATGTTGGTCCATTTCTCTGCGGACCAGGTTCCGTATGTTGTCGTCGCTGCGAGCAGGGCTCTGGTAGCGGCGGGCTTTTCTTAGTTGTTCGCGGAGGTCGTCGTCTGAGTCGCCACCTTCGTACCCTTGATATTTTTGCCTAGGGCTCCTTCCTCGGCTGCGAGATTTGCTCGCCTGAGGGCTAGAAGTGCGATAGGGGCGTCTCCTGGTATCAGGACGTAGTTCCTTCTCCAGTTTTTCCAGTCTTCTTTTCAAGCGAGCATTCTAAGCCTCATATCTGAGAGAAGACTCCCTTTGCTCGTGGAGCCTTGCCTCGTATGCATCGATCAACCAGGATATCTGCGTGGACCTTGCTGGTCCTTGACTCTCTTCTGAGGCTGGCCTTTCTAAGCGAGCCCCTTGATCTGAACGTCGGACTTCAGACCTAATCCTGCGAGGAGCAGGTGGTTCCTGAATATCTCCTGCTTGAGGAGCGTTGCTGCTGTGACCAAACATATTAGATTTTTTCTTGGCGTGGGCTCTTCTCAGGGAAAGATGAACGTTTCCCACAGACGGCGCCAATTGTGGTGATAATTATTATGCAACACAAATAAATATGAAAGAGGTAATAACCAAGAAAGAATAAACAAAATGGCAATCACACAACAACAGGTGTACGTGGTTCAGCAAAGATGTGCCTACATCCACGATGGTGCAGTCGGTATTATTTCTCTATATTTTGAAGAATAAGTACAGAGAATACAACTTGTCCTTTGCCCTGGACCCAGGGTTTAATTTATACATGTGTATTCTAGTTAGTGGAGATGATGGGTTCCTTCATACTAGCCCTCTTCCCTATCCTTTCCCTTCATGGGGTTGTGCGCCCTTATAACTTCTCTTCATGGGATCGTGGGGAGAGACCGGGTCAATATGAAAGATAGAGGGCCTGGATTTTGGGCCGTCGGAACTGGGCTACTCGTCCAGGCCCATGGTCCCAAATTCTGGGTACCTACAATTCATTTATTGGATTATTATATTGGGATGTTGAGCCGATTGTTTATTCGAAAGGTCATTTATTCATTTAGTATTGTTTTAGACTCATGGTTTGGATGTTTTGTTTATTTGTTATTTAGCATGCATATTTAATTATTTAATAAAAAGATAAAATTTGACATCAGTCTTTTTGAATACTAGGTGGTTAGTAAAGTTTTAAAAAGTTTTCAGCAGTGATGCTAAGAATGAACCCCTGAGATTCCTGTTTTAAATTTGATATAAGACTGATCACCTGGTATTTATTTGGTCGGGGTGTTACACTGAACTCATCCACATGACTAAGTTCCCATATCGCCCATATAGTATGTAATAGTAACCATATCTCATTATTTATATACTTAGATAATTGTTCACGCCTTGTTATCTTCAACCATTTATAATTAAGTTTCCCTACTTAATTTGCTTTAGATGTAATCACGGCATCTCGTTATCTACTAACTCGCATAAGTAGAAAATTAGTACAGTATACATTTCACACACAATATATACTTATAAATTCATTCATTACTAATATGTCCTCTTAATACACATTAAGGACTCTTTGTTCAGAATGGTCCATCGACACTAAGTAAAAGGATTGGTTTGTAATGCCACCTCGACCCCAAGTTTATTTCATATATTAGTTCGAAAAATCACCTTGACCCCGCTAATGATATTTTATACATATATTGGTTCAGAACTCTTTCATCACGACCCCAATTTAGTATATCCATATATTAGTTCAGAATCCTACCTTGACCCTAATATAGGCAACTATACTTTAGGTATTCTCTCCACCTAAGTATCTATATAATTCAGTAGGTATACATTCAACCTAATAATTGTGCTCGTACGTAATATTTTCTCTTTAATATTCACCGTACTTATTAATTTACGATTTATCTCACTATCGCATTTTAATTGAGTATTCACACAACTCTAAGGGTCCTAGTTACCCCTCCATTCATTTCAGTAGCTAAAATATCTCTAACCGATTGATATTAATTTGGATTGACATTAGCTTCCATTATAACACAAATCCATAATCCCCGATACATGACTCGACTGGTTTATCCTCGTCGCTCCATCTCTCCAAATATTTTACCCATGATTATAACGGACCCCCACTAAATACCTACTGTCTTTACTAACTCCCTACATAGGTATAATATTATCTCTAAGGTTCTTCTCAAGCATTGGCAATCATTTGCAAGTTTATTTCAAGTTTGAAATAAAAATTTGCATAAACTAAATGTAATGATAAAAGATAAAGAAGACTAAAAGTGTAACTTCTTGAGATTTTCTGTATTCCATGATCTTGGTGTCTCCCTGTCCTCCAGCGTTTCCAAGTGATATGATTCTTGAAGGTCGTCCCGAATTACCTTAAAAGGTCATTTCTAGTTTGGTCCTAACTTACAATCAGACGCTCTTACGGCACTGCCGAGGACTTTTCTTCAGTCGTAGTCGCCCACCTGGAATTTCCTCAGAATGAATGTGTTGTTATACTTCTTGGATAGCTGTTGCTGATAGGAAGCCATCTTGATCATGGTTTATTCTCTTCGCTCGTATACTAAGTCAAGTTCAGTGTGTAAAGCATCGTCATTTAGCCCTTAGTCGACTAAGTTGGTTCTCATGGTAAGGGGACCAGCCTCAAGCGGGATAATAACTTCCATTACATAGGTGAGAGTAAAGGGTGTTTCCTTAGTTGGTCTACTAGGATTAGTGCGATAGGCTCATAGAACATGGGGGAGCTCATCCACCCAGACACCCTTCGCTCTTTCCAGCCTCTTTTTTAGGCTATCGAGCATCATTTTGTTAAAAGCTTTGGCCTTACCATTGCTTTGGGGATAGGCCAAAAAACTAAAATGGTCCTTGATGACATGATCATCACAAATGCCCTAAAAGATGTCACTTTTAAACTGCGTGCCATTATCGATGATGATAGTTCTTGGTACCCCAAAGTATGTTATGACGCTCTTCCAGATGAACCTTATCATATCGGCATCACAGATGTTTGCGAGTGGTTCTGCCTCTACCCACTTTGTGAAGTAATCTGTGTCAACCAGCAAATACTTACGATTTCCAGGTGCAGAAGGTAGTGGTCCCATAATATCCAGTCCTCGTTGCGTGAATGACCAAGGCTTGCCAAAGATTTTATGTCACTGGTTAGCTGGTGGACCATAAGAGAGAAAATTTAAAACTTTTTACTTTGCAAACATAGATAGTTGCGTCCTTTTTCATATGAGGCCGCTAGTAGCCTTATTTAATATCTCAAAAGGCCAATGAACTCCCTCCTGCGTGACTCTTATAAATAACATCATGAAGTTTGTTGAGAACTTACTTAGTGTCGTGTGGGTCGACGCACTGCAGGTAAGGGCCTGTGAATGATCTTTTATAGAGCTTTCCCCCTGGGGCGAGGTAGAAACGGTCTGCTTTCACCGTTACTTGATGATCCAATCTCCTGTCATATGGGAGCGTGTCATTCCGTAGATAGGAAATTATGGGATCCATCCAACTAGGGGCTCTTTTTGTAAGGAGGATCTATTCGGTGACCATTGTTTGGTCAATACATGGCTGGTCAAAGAACACTATCTGAATAGCTCTTCTGAGCTCGGAGTTCACTACTGAGCTTAGGGCTACTAAGGCATCAGTATGATTGTTCTATCCCCGAGGGAACAGCTGAATATCAAGCTTCTCAAACCCTACCGTAAGACCTCTTACTATGGTGAGGTTTGTTATCATCCTGTCATCTTTTGCGTTGAAATATCCACTTACTTGCTTGGAGACCAGTTTGGAGTCGCCAAACAAATTGAGGTGCCTTGTCCCAATAGTTGGGCCTCGCACAAGCTAACGATCAGTGCTTCATATTCAACTTCATTGTTGAAGGATTCAAATCCCAACCCGATTCCTTGTTTGATGATAACGCCTTCTGGTGTGACAAGGATGATTCCTACTATTGCCCCTTGTAATTGGAGGCTCCATCAACGTATAGGGTCCAGTCCTTAGACTGTTCTTCCTCGTTTGTTGACTTCTCTATTTCTATTTGGTAGATAGGTTGGTCTCTCATGAACTTGGCTATAAAATCATCCAAGATTTGTCCCTTAATTGCTATTCTTGGCTGAAAGTGGATATCGAACCTCCTGAGCTCGACCGACCATTTTGAGAGTCGTTCAAAAAGGTCGGCTTTTTAAAGAACAACTTTGAGGGTATATGAAATGATCACCATTATTAGGTGAGCTTCAAAGTAGTGTTTTAGCTTCCTTGAGGCAATTACAAGTGCATAGACTAACTTTTCCAAGGGCAAGTACTGTTGCTTTGCATCCAGAAGCATCTTATTTGCATAATAGATGGGGTACCGTTCGCCTTCCTTATCATATACCAGAGCCAAGCTAACAACATGGTTTGATACTAAGAGATAGAGATATAGAGGATCTCCATAATCGGTAATCACTAATAGGGTCGATTTACTGAGGTAGGACTTGATATCCTCCAAAGCTTTTGAGCAGTTATCATTCCACATGAGGCATTTGTCTTTCTTTAGAAGCTGAAAGAATGGTTGACAACATTATGAGGATTTGGAGATAAAGCGATGGAGAGCTGCGAGCATACCACTAAGATTTTAAACATATCGTAACGTCCGTAGAGGCTGGATCATGGTGATCGCATCAATCTGATATGAATTAGCCTCAATCCCTCTTTTGCTGATTAGATAGCCCAGAAATTTTCCTGATTGGACACCAAATGAACACTTACTCTCATTAAGTTTCATACGATACTTCTAAATGATTTTAAAGGTTTTAGCTAAGTCCATAAATTAGTCGTCTTCGTTCTTACTCTTGACTAACATGTCATCGATGTAGACCTCTATTATGTCTCCCATCTGCTGCTTAAACATCTTTATTTAATAGTCTTTGATAAGTTGCCCCCTGCATTCTTTAAATCGAATGACATGAACTTATAATATTATAACCCAATCGGTGTTATAAAGGATATTTTTATCCTGGTCGGGGCCAAATAATAAAATTTGATGGTACCTTAAATAGGCTTCTAGAAAGCTCATCCTCTCATGGCTGTTGTGGCGTCAATCGGCTGATCAATATTAGACAATGGGAAACTATATTTGGGATAGCCCTATTGAGGTCTGTGAAGTCAATATAGACCTTCCAACTGTCGTTGCTCTTTCGTACTCCCAATAGGTTGGATAACCACTTGGGAAACTGGACTTCCTAAATGGATCTTGCATCTAGAAGCTTCCCTACTTCGTTTTCCAACGTTTTAGCCTTCTCAGGGCTTGTTCAGCGTGCCTTATGAGTGATCGTCTTAAAGGTTGGATCAATATGAAGACAATGACAGACTACGTTATAATCAATCCCAGACATATCATGTGGCTCCCAAGAAAAAATATCCAGATTGATTCTCAAAAAGGCAATTAACTCTTTCTTTTTGTAATCGACGAGTCCAGTTTTGATCAGAAACTTTCTCTCTAGCAAGTTATCATCAACTCTAATTTCCTCTAGGCTTTCAATGACCCTGTCAGCGAGGTGGATTCTGGTCTCCTCCACCTATGGTCGACCATACCGTTGTTGCTATTTAAAGGGTGTAGCCCCATCTTGGGCTTCGTCTGAAGCGTTTTTTGGTTCTTTCTTCTTCTCCTTATGAGGGTGAATGACCTCGATAAAACACTTTCTTATTGTGGCTTGGTCGTCACAAATCTCGACCATGCCCCGATCGGTAACACACTTTAGCTTTTTATGATAGGTGGATGGTACGGCTCTCATGGCGTCCAATTATCCTCTACTTAGAATGTCATGATATGAGGACTCTATGTCCACCACTAAGAACTCAATCAGCTTCGAGATGTTGTTTGCCCTGATCGACAAGACTATCTTTCCCAACGACATTATAATTTTCCCTACAAAACCAACTAGTAGAACTGTGGCCTCCTTAAGGTCGGCTAGGTCGAGCTTCAGCTTGTGGAATAACTCTAGGTATATCACCTTTGATGAGCTTTCGTGGTCCACCAGCAGCTTGTCAACATCCTAATTTACGATTCTGAGAGTTATCACGAGTGCATTATGATGTGGAATCCTCACTTCGATCGGATACTCTTCAGTGAGAGATGATGTGTTTGGTGTAGTCAACATCCTCTGGTCATTGACGCTTGCCAATTTAGCTATTTATAGGGTCAATCTGGAATGCCTCCAGGATAATAATAACCTTCTTCATCTCCATCCAAATAACGTTCCCCTGAATCTGCTTTAGGCGCTCCATGGATCACCATAAACTCCTGTCCCATGTCGTCATCAAGGACATTATCTGGTTTTTGGTCGCCATTGGTTGTGATATTATCAGTTTCCTTTTTTATATAATCATTAAGATGTCCATCTTGGTCTAACTCTTTCAAGTGCAATTTTAGAGCTTTGTAATTCTCAGTCCTCTGGCCGCCTTCCTTATGAAATTCACTTCTCATCGCATTATTCCTCTTTGTCGGGTCACCATCCATCTTTTTGGGCCACTTGACAAACGGTTGATCCTTGATCTTGCTTAAGATTTTATAGATTGGCTCTTTAAAGATTCTGTTAATAGCCTGGAATGCCTTTGAAGGATCAGCCTTACTCCTATTCTTAGAGTCGTTCTTGCCCCCGTTCTTGTTGCCTTTCTTTGTAGTGTCACTCTTGTCTCTTCTTTGCTTAATTTTGCTCGACCGTTGTCCCCTACATTAGAATGAACCACGTCCTCAACATTGGTGTATTTCTTGATACGGTCCATAAAGTCGTCGATTGTGCTGGCCTCTTTCTTCGTCTGTAGTAGAGATATGATCGGCAGACCAATCTTGAAGGATATAATTACAACCTTCTCTGAGAAATCTTCCATTTTATTGAAGACCTCCTAGTACCTCTTGGAATAGTCATGAAGTCTCTCTTGTGGCTTTTTCTTCATCATAAGTAGTGAGTCCATCTTCTTTGGTGGGAACTACTGGTTATGAAGCGAGCAGTGAAAGCCTCTATCAGGGTTTTGAAACTCTTGACCGACCTGTGGGGCATCTTCTCCAACCACTTTTGTGCTACGTCATGTAGGCTAGAAGGGAAAATTCGACACGTTAAGGCATCGTTGTGGATCCACATAGTCATTGCCTGCTTATACTGCCGAATGTGGTCTATGAGATACATCTTTCCATCGTAAATTTTAAACCTGGGAAAGATAAACTTCTTTAGGGATTCCTCTTCTTCAATCGTCCTTTAAAAAAAGGGATTTCATCTGGGTGTTGAGAGCTCTTCTGGCTAGCTCCCTAATATATTTGTCTCCTCGATAGGCTCGATGTTAGTCCACCTTTCTACGAACTAAAATTCTAATGTTCTTATCTTAACGATCATTGATTCTATGGACCCTTTATGATCGGCCATGCTCTGATCGATCACATTCTGACCTACCACATTCAAATTTATCTTGGTCGCTCCTGAATCTCCTGCCTCGGCTGTGAGTATTGTTCGCCTGAGGACTAGGGTTCCTATCATGACCCTTCTTGGTATCTCTATGTAGATCTCTCTTTATCCTTTCAAGTCACCTTTGCAAGCAAGAATTCTCTTCCACCTGGAGGTGTATGGACTCTTCCTATCCTCTAATCCTAGATTCATAACCGTCAGCTAACCTGGATATATTGGTAGACTAGGTGGTCCCTGACTTTCTTCAGAAGGTTGCCTTTCTTGGTGAAACCTGGGATTTTGTTTCCCGCGAATATCTAACCTGTCCCTAGGTAGGACTGTGTCATCTTGCACATCTCCAACTATAGAATATTACTGATGTGGTGAGATATTAGGGCTTTCTGTTGATGAATTCTTTCGTAGGAAAAAGAATCGCCTCCCATAGATGACGCCAATTATTAGTGTAAGAATTATCGCAATGAATAATCAAGAAAGCAATATCAACATGAAAGCAATTAATCACACACACAATAATAGATGTACGTGGTTCAGTAACTTGCCTACATCTAAGAACAGGTTACTACGTTCTTATTAGTGTCTCGCAATGCTCGAGGCTACATCCCATTGCCCAGGACCAAGGTTTACAATTTATAAATGCAGAAAATAAGAGATTGAGTTGAAAGAGTAACTCAATTAGTTCGTGGATAATTTATGGTGTCCTTGAATATCTCTTCCGAGATTGTTGGTAACCGATTTGAGTATATCCCCGTTCATTTAAGTGCATGTTAAATACATGACTCATAATGAATGACTGATTTGGGCAGGGCAGTCCACTGTCCATGCTGGGCTGGTCGGCTACTCTCTTAGGCTGAAATAAATTTGCCCGTACAAAATTGTAAACAAGTTTGAAAACATGTGTACATAAGTCTTTATAGAAGCAAACAAATTAAAATTATTTCATTTAAATAATTTATTATTAGTCATGGTCCAAAATCGTAACCATATCTATAATAAAATTTTAATGGGTTAAAAGGTGCTCACGCCACTGAACCATGTCTATAGGATTTATGGTCATGATTGGAAGTCACGGGTTGAGATCATGACCAACCAATCAAATTTCACAAAAGATGGTCACCATTAAGAATTGTGGCCATACAACCTATTTTTATGGTACGAGGTCACAGTTCATGATTGTGACCACTGAAACTCAATCACGGTTGGTTGGGGTCACAGTTCATGGCCGTGACCACGTTCCCAACATTAATGTCATGGAAAGTGACCGTGACTCTGTATTTGGTCACGTTTTTTTACCATGACGCACAAAATATCCACCCTTACAATTGTAACGGTCTAGAACTATGACCATTGCCTTTGAACGTGGTTCGAAACTGTGATAATTTCTAGATTATATTATAGTGTGGGTCAACTCCTTCAGGTGCGACTTGAGTTCTTTATCCCCATGATCCTTGTGATATGAATATCTCAGGGCAGCATTTCTCTTCGACGGGTCTCCTGTCATCTTCTTTGTCCTTTTGAAATATTATTGATCCTTAATCCTGTTCAAGATTTTTTTAGAATGGCTCTTTGAAAACAGTTTTGATGGCATGTTAGGATTTAATAGGATTTATTTCGTCATCAACCTTAGATCCGTCATTTTATTTTTTTCCCCCGCCTTTTGGGAGTGCTTTTTTTGTCTCCATTATTATTTACCTTCGGGTGACTATTATCATGTTGAGTTCCAACCACCATGTCTTCCACTTTGGCATACTTCTTTGTTCCAGACATCAGGTCATCTATAGTGCTGACCTCCTCTTCAGTAATACACTGGTGTAACGTGGTATTTCTCGGAATGATAATTATAAACGAGGCCACATCCATTTGCTCAGAGCAGTCCTCTACCTCATTACAGGTTTCCTAATATTGTTGAGCATACTGTCGCAAGGTTTACTGAGGATTATTCTTCACTATAATAAGGACATTCATCCTCTTTGGGTGTGTGCTGATGGTAATGAATTTCGCTGGGAAAGCCTCCGCAATCTACTTGAATCTTGCCATAGATCTATGTAATAGATTTTCAAACCACTTTTATGCAACATCTTCTAAACCAGAAGAGAAGGTACGACACATGAGAGATTTATTATTGTTTTAAAGGTTCATCGCTTGGAGATAATATTAGGTGTGATCGGTAGGATCAGTCTTCCTATTATAAATCTTAAACCTAGGGGTGAAGAACTTTTTAAGAGGCTCCAAGTCCTCAATCATCAGGGAAAATAGATACTTTATCTAGTAAATGAGAGCCTTCCTGACTAACTCTTTGGTGGTTTTAGCTCCTCGGTGAGCACGGTGGTTGTCCATATCTCTTCGTATAAGGCGAAGAATGTCTTTCCTATCACAGTTACCACTGTGATGATCCCTTACATCCGATGATCATCGGTGATTCGGATCGCATCACGAACTCCTTTCTCGACTGTGAGTCTAGGTCACTTGAGGGCTTGGGGTACAAGTAATCTCATGGAAATATCATTTATCATCATAGATCTCCTCCTCCATCATCTCCAGGTGACATTAGAGAGGGGAATTCTCCTTCTGCTAGCAAAGTGCGACTATATCTTATTATTAGAGTTACCGTTCGTAAGCATCTACGAGGCTAGAGATTTGGTTGGATAGTGGTACCTTATTTCTCTCCACGGATCAATCTTCATGTATGAGATAATGTGAGATGGGAGCGTTGAGGTTCCTATTGGGTTGGATTTTATACTTGGCCCTAGGAGCCTCAAGGACATTTTGATCATGTTGTCGACTACCGTGAGGTAGCGAGTGTTGGTTGTGTGACTGAGACATGGTTTCTCATTGGCTTTGTTTGGCTGACAAAATGAAATCGTTTCCCATAAATAAAGCCAATTCTAGGTGGTAAAATCCTACTGGTATTTGTTCAACACAGTTAAAACTGAACAGAATAATAATCATGCACAGTCACATAGAAAAATAGTATGTATGTGGTTCGATAATGTGCCTATGATCACCGGATATTACTCTCTGTTTTATTGATCCTCTCTTGATAAAAAATATTACACGACCCTTTACCCCGGGGTTAGGGTTACATTTATAGATAAAAGAAACAGGTTGAGTCATGTGGAACTCCATAACCTTAGATAACTATCTGAACTTGATTGGTTGTATTTAATCCCGAGATTTGGTTGATCAACCTTAACCATCCTTGTCCTCTTGAAACGGGATCGTTGATAATATTAAGGACAGATGTCTCCTCCCTAAATGTGGCTGAATAATCCCCCACAAATAGGTATGACGTGCTTCATGCGTTTGCTTTTCATAATTAATTATTTCTGCAGTCTAGGTATATAGGATTTATTAGGTTTGTATGTAAATTGAGGCTAAAATGTTAAAATATTGTAGATGATGATGTGTTTGCTTAACTATTCGTGAATGGCCTTAAGAATGATAGAAGGATGGTCAATTTTCAAAGTAAAAATACACAAGGAATTTTTTTTATTCTCACCCGAGAGCTATATTGGAAAATTTCCAACCTTTATTCAAAGGCGGGATACATAAAAAAAGGTGAGTTCAAATAAAAATGGCCTTAAATATAGATTTTTTGCTACACACCGATATGTTGTGTCTAAATCAGTTGGTGTTTAAGATTCATTACTTATCCTTCTAAACACCAATCATTGTAAACACGACACGTCATTATCGTAAAAATGAGTCTGAATCCCGTATAGGCCTAATATTACCCTTTTGATAGAAGATCATGGATGACATAGATTTTTGTTACACAAAATAATGACTATATTCAAATTTTTACTTTTCATTTCAAATATTAAATTTAATTCACTTGATAAAAGAAATTAACCAATTTTCGTATAGAAGAAAAGGGGAAAAAAGAGTAGATGTTATACTCTTTATTTAGTTTCACCATAGCATCTCCATCCCCTAGGACAAATAGGCATTTTGGTTGAATTTTTTTTACCTCAAACCACAAAAATCCTTCTAATTAGTAGGAAGAGTATCTAAAATACATTATTTCAACAATTTAATGGGTAGAAGGCATCCTATTACTTTACTTAGGAAAACTACGTGAGTCCTAAATACATTTTCCAATTTATCTCTCTAATGATATGGCATAACAATTAATGTTGTATATAGTATTT
The DNA here is from genome assembly GCA_949130495.1 of Sambucus nigra. Lineage (NCBI taxonomy): Eukaryota > Viridiplantae > Streptophyta > Magnoliopsida > Dipsacales > Adoxaceae > Sambucus > Sambucus nigra. The sequence continues at coordinate 44,943,986 of OX422219.1, read as the reverse complement.
TAATAATGACAAAGTATAAACTTCATTTCAATGCCACATAATTTGTTGAATGATTTGAATGATATATTTAAGACTTGTAACATTACACTTTTTAATAGATTATTTTCCATGCAAATGAGCCCTTGAAGCTATTAATTCTGTACGTGTAACAAATAGTTTGTCGTGCCTGTTACAAAGGTACATTGTTTCCCCTATAACTCTATGTTTCCTCTATAACTCTATTTGATATAGATAGAGTTCTACGAATTTGAGTATTTCATTTGAAAATTAATGATTAGAATTGGACTACACCATTGCACTTTTTTTGAAACCAACTACATGTAAAACTTATTTTATTTACAAATTGAGTTAACATAGGACCTTTCGTTTTGGAAAAAACGTGTTTTGGTCATCATGGTATCATGTAGAGTTGTTATTAATCTCTAGGATTTTAACAACACTTTGTGAAATTTTTTGTGATGTACAAGAATATATTATTGGAGTGAAATGTAACACATTCTTTTATCATTTTTAGATAATTTAGGAAATGATATATTCAATTTTCTCATCCCAACTAACAATTTAAATTGAAAGAGCGAATAGCTTCTGGCTTACTACATGCGAGTGATGCACGCTCTTTTATCACTTTTTTGTATTTTCCCCATAAATTTTATGTCGTAAAGGACAATAGTCCATGTCCTTTTCATATTTGAAGATTTATATAAAATTTAGGCAAACTCATCAATTGACTATTATTGGCAATGTAAAATGACCATAATACCTTTAAATTAAAACATATAAAGGTAGAAAAAATTATACACAATCCAAAATCCAATCCATTTTCTCCTCAATAAACCCAGATTCTCTCTCTCTCTCTCTCTCTCTCTCTCTCTCTCTCTCTCTCACACACACACACACACACACACACACACACATACACACACATATATATGGATTCTTTGATTCAGTTTCTTCAATGGCATGCCTATCTTTAAAGGGCCTTACGCACTTCGCTTTGCTACAGTATGAAAACAAGTCCAATCATTGTGCATAAAGATGTAGTGGCTCTATGTATGTGAGCTGCCTCGTACGACTCTTCCACTTCTATTTATTATATATGTTGTCCGACTAAACTCATTCTCGTTTTGGCTCTGCGACGTGTGTGTAATATGCATATACAAACATATTTTATATACAAATGCTATTGACCAACAAAATTTCACTCAAACACATAAATCTCAATGATAAAACTTTTACATTTCCTCGTGCGATTTTCCTCTTGTCAATCATTTTTCCTTATTCTCCTTGTTCTCTCTTATTCTGGTAAGGTATGGAACCACCCTGATTTTCTTGTATTGACCCATTGAAATTATAAATCCATGACATCTAGCAGGTATTGGTTCTATGATATACATAAAAAGATTACATCATGGTTATGTAGCAAAAACAAAATATTGTCGCCCATAATATTATAGCAAGAATTGGCTTGAAAATGTAACGATACACAAAACTAATCTATAAGAGGATCACATTTAAATACGATGATTAGAAATTTTTCATAAATCTCTGAACTTGGACCATTAATCTTTTACGAATAATCTTCAATGCAATCTTACAATCTCAGTAATCCCCACGGCTAATTGGAGTCTCTAATGGTATCCATATGGGGAGAACAATAAGAATTTTTTTCTTACACTTTAGGGGTGGTATAAGAACTCAAATATGTGACTGAATCCTCCTAAAACATCCATAACACACACACACACACACACACACACACACACACACACACACACACACACACACACACACACACATATATATATATATATATATATAGAGAGAGAGAGAGAGGGGCTCATGTGCACACTAAGTTTGCACAGTGCCGACGCACACCAATTTTTTTAAAGCATTAAAACATATAATTTTGAGTTTATTTTTTATGTAATATTTAAATATTTCAACGAACCCATGTAAAAAAATTAGCTCAATTTTTTTTTTTGCTATTTTTAAAAAATCGGTCAAACTTTTGCACCTTTTAAAGTGCTTAAAAGCGGCAAAAGTTTGACCAATTTTTTAAAAATAGCAAAAAAAGTTTTTTTGAGCTGATTTTTTTACATGGGTTCGTTGAAATGTTTAAATATCACACGAAAAATCAACTCAAAAATATTTTTTTTACTATTTTTAAAAAATAATGTGCAAAAATAGTATGCGTGGGAGCCTCTCTCTCTCTCTCTCTCTCTCTCTCTATATATATATATATATATATATATATATATATGAAATTAGTATTTGGACTCCCTAAAGCCCTTATCCATAAACCTCCCTTCGGCTTTGAAAGTTCTAAATGAAACCCAAGGTTATTAGTATTCTATATGCACTCACCTTAGATATGTTACTTAATAATTCACTCACGTCACCCTACTTATATACTAAGTCTTAAATTTTTTTGCAATCGCACAAAAAACCTTGGTACCTTTTATTTTATCATAAATCTTATATTGTGTGTGACCTATTTGGTTCCCCCGAGTAAGTGTAAAATTAATTAAATCATCTCGTGAATTAATTAATTCTAGTCAGTATTAATCACATTCTCATCCAATTAACTCACAAGCATAAGTGATGTCTAAGAAACCCCGTATTATGGATTTTACATAGTGGAATGATCGATGTGAACCTTTCCACTATCGGTCATAATACACTACAATCCTTACATTATAACAAATATCTCAAATAAGTTATATATGCAATGGCTTATTATTGTCAATCTTATAATTTAATCATATGCATTTAGATCCAACTGATTATTATCATAACAATACAAATTGGAAACTCATTTTTTTAATCATCCTTTTGCTATGTCCATTGACTTCTTGAGAATAAATGTAATTCCCCGATCTTTTTTGTAATTAATATGAATGATTTACTTTGGATCATTTTGCTTGTGTACATGATAATTATGTGAATTATTGTGACATTTAGATTGCATGTTACTAATTAATTTAATCGATGAAATTAAAGTGTTTGTAATTGAATCGTAATTTAATAATAACATTGTGGTTTATTTCTATGTTGTGATTTAGTACCGATGGACTGGGATCCAGGGGATATCAAGGCCCGGTGTACTGTTTTAGTATGTCTGTTTAGGATTAATGGGCGGGTATCTCTATGGGATAACGTTTGCAAGGTTTTAGCTTAATTAAATGTCTTAACTTAGGCCCATAGGAAACCCGTAAGGTTAGCAAGTTAAATAGAGACTTAATCCATATTAATAACATATTCAAAACATAAGACACAATCTAGTTAGCAAAGGAGATTTTGGGAGAGCAAGAGGATCACCAAGAGGACTTAATCAAGGATTCTATCATCTGATATCATCACAACAATAACTTGCTTCTCTACGTATTAGATGTAATTTATTTATGATTGATTGCTATGTTAAATTAAATTGGGAACAATTACATGATAAATTGAAATCTCATGCGTGAATATATAGACCTTAGTTTTAATCTTGTTAAATATTTAAAGTTGTTTAGAGTTGCTGTAGAAATTATTTAATATGATAATTCACATGTTTAGGATGAGAATTTAATGATTTAAATATGTTTTAATGATTAAACTTGTTGTTAAGGTGAACCCTAGTTAATTACATGCTGAAAACGGTGATATAACTCTCATTTTGATGATTTGATCTACGCGATGATCATTAAAGTTAAAAACTTATTTAGGAACACTTAAGAATCATATTTGGGATGTTTTGGAGTGATTGTAGGTTTGTAAAGCCATTTAATATGATATGAAGTGAATAAAGTAGATAAAATTGAATTTTGGGTCAAAATTTGTTATACGACGTCTTTTTGGAAGAGGGTCTTATTGGGAGGACAAATTGAGTCACTTTTTTTATAAATAAAATTATTTTTTATTTTTTGAGAGGTTTTGCGCATGGGTATTTTTGAAAGAATGTTAGAGGAATAGTAGGGTTTCTTAATTATAGAGATATTAATTTTAATATGTAAGGATACCTATGGATACGAAGATGGTATGGGGTGTGATATTAACCTGAGTAAACAGTTAGGATTAGTTGTTGAAGTATTATATATATAATGGATGGTTGTGGTTTATCTGTTATTTATGAAAATAACGTGTGTGTGTGTGTGTGTGTGTGTGTATTCATGGGGTGTCTATTAGAGGGTTTGATGGGATTATTTCGTAAGATCGGGTACCACGCCCTTGGCTAATGATGCAAGTTGTGTATAATTCTATATCATGATCCTACGTGTTGTTGGCCAAGCTGAAAAAAATTCAATCTTTGGATTGAGTGGGGTAAAGAGTTAAAACAGGCTAAGAAACTCGTTCCTAGTAACTTATTACTTATGTGAATATGATTAACAATGTAAAAGTGGTGATAAGAATAAATATTTTGACAAGATATCATTTATGTGTAAGTTTTGGGATTTAGTGAGCCTAAAAAGCATTGTATAATAGTTTATATATAGCGAGTTGGGTATGTTTTATCTACATAACATTTTATATAAAGTGTATATATGGTTGTATCCTCACATACAGGGTGCTGTAAAGGAATTAGATTTTTATTTAAGTATAGTGAATCAGGTATGTTTTAAGTTAAAAAAAATTGTATAAAGAGTAAGGTTGTACAATTCCATATAGGGTGTTGAAAATAGACCATGATTTTATTTAACTACAGCGAGTTGGGTATGTTTTATGTACAAAACTTGAATATATTGTATGCAAAGTTGTACCCCATACACGAGGTGATAGAACGGGACTAGTCATTTATTTATATAGTGATTTGGACATGTTTTATGTCAAAACATTTATATACAATTCATGTAACATTGTACCCTTACATGTAAGGTGTTGGAAATATACCACAATATTAATTAATTAGTGAATAAATTATAATTATTACACATGAGTTTTATAATAGTGCATGCAAGTTTGTATCCTTGCATGAAAGGTGTTAGAAATGGACCAGACTTTTAATTAACTAGTGAGTAAATTACAGTTTTATGTACAAAACATTTCTATATAGTCCACATAAGGTTGTCAAGGTTCTAAAAGGCGCAAGACGTGGTCAAGCCTCAAGCCTTAGGAGCCTAGGCGTACCTAAGCCAAGCGTAGGCGTAAAAAGGCATTTTTCCTTTTTTTTATTATTTTAATTATTCTAAGGCTAAAAATATAATAAAATAACACATACGTTGAATTTTGAAAATATATCCTGTAAGGACATTTTTGTCCATTATCAATTTATATGTCGTACGCCGTTACACCGTTGAAAAAACTCAAGATCGCATCTACATCAACGGATCCGAATATCAAAGTGTCTTCAACATCATAGCCTCTGCGAGAATGAACTTGGTAAAATTTTGTTTTTACGTTCCTTAAAGTTCATATTTAGTATTGGGAAATTTTTATAAAATGTTTTTTATAAAAATAAGAAGTAAGTTTTTTCAAGCAAAATGAGGCTTTTAAAAGAATTTTATTTTTCTGGGAAAACCGGACCGATCCGCCCCATACCGGACCAATCCGCTTGCTGCAGATCCAGTATACCCTGGACCGCAAGCGAACCGATGAAGGCCAAAATAAAAGAACCGATCCGCCTCAGAACCGGACCGGTCCGACTGGGATAAATTCGGCCAGATTCGCTGCAGATTTTTTAGGCTCAAAGTTTTCCTATTTAAAGCCAACTTCGGGGAGTTATTTTTTAAGACTTTTCAAGACGATTTTCAGAGTCCTAAATACTCTAAGTCTTCACCTTTTTTAGTCCCAAGACTCTTTTTGATTCACACCAAAAATCCCAATTACTTTTGTGAATCTTTTGGAACCCTAGAACACAAACTTTGTTGTTGTTCATCTTTGTGGAGAGATCTTTGCAACCGAGGGCTGCGTGTCATTGCTGAGGGAGTCTCTACAAAGTTTTATGGCTGCGTGTCATTGAGGAGAGCTGCGGTTCTTCCTTCGTTGTTTGGGCTGCGAGTCCTTGGAGGGTGCTGCGTGTATTCTCTTGCTGAGTTCAAGACTGCGTGTCTTTGTGGGTTGGCTGCGCGTTGATCCATTGCAGATTTTTCTATGTAATTGTAAGTTGCGGCTTGTATATTCATAGTGAAATAAAGGTTTTACCCGAAAGGAGTTTTTTCCTGAATTCCGTGTCTCAGCATATTTTTTGTGTCACATGCTTTATTTATTTATTGGTTGACACACGCACCTTAGATGCATGTTTAGGGACTCTAATTAAATAAGGGGTTCTTGGAAACTTGCGAATCTAGTTTAATCAATTATCACACAGTCTTGTCTTCTCATATCCGTATATTTGGTAGTCATCTTTCTCATATTCATGCTCCATAATTAATATATAAAATGTATTTTGATTGCTTTGGATGAGACATTGGTTCGATTTGTAAAAAAAAAACTTTAAATGGCAATATCATTTCACAAAGGCATATTTGTTTTAAAAAAAGTGCACCTCGGGCTTTTTACCAAGAATAAGGCGTAGACGATACGTTTCTCTCAAGCCTCAAGCCTAGGCGCGCCTTTTAGAACACAGGGTTGTACAGTTGCATACATGTTGCTTGAAATGGATTAGGCTCATACTTAATACGACGAGTTATTTAAATTTTATTTGTACAAAGGGTGGAGCCGACCTCATGGCGGGGATCGAGGTAGAATGGTGGTACCAAACTAATAAACTAACATTTTCGAGAGATAAATAATATTAGACAGAGTAACAAGGTTTGTACCTTTGGGTGTGAAATGTATTTTATTTGGCCATAGGTTCCGGTAAGGACTTTTCTTGAACTTCAAAATTAACTTTTGAGGATCCGGGCCAACTCGAAATTCTTTGAAATGGGGTTGAATAAGAAGATTTGTGGAAAGTTGAATCAATGTCGAATTTTTTCTCTATTTTTGGAATTCCCCTCTTTTTAATTGGCAAAGGCTGATTTTATAGGCGATTCTGATAGGATAATTAGTCACACGATTAATGCCCTCTTTAAACGCCTATGATGATTATCTACTATGAATTAGTTTTTGCTTAGGTGATGGGAATATTCATCCGGTTATTGGGTCTTTAACCACACGGTTAATGAATTACCGCAAGACTATTCATTTTTTTCCACATTTTTTATTTATTTATTTCGTGATCTTTTTGTTAAACATGGATGTCTTTTTTTGGAATCTTCTTGATCTGCTTTTAGGACTTAAAGGTTTTTCACGCGTTTTGTAAATTTTCAAATAAGATGCAAAGATGAAATTATGAGGTGTCCACAATTTGTCATATGTTCGTCCTGTAATTTTAACCTTTTTACCTGTAATGAAAAAACTTCATTTTTGCTGTTATATGTTTTGATAAGGTGACATATATCACCATCAAATATTTTGGTTAGTGTGTTTTTTATTTGTCCCACCCATACTTCTTTAAATATATGTGCAAATAGTGTACAATTAAGTGCATTTTTGTGACAACAAGACTCAACCTCTTTATGATAATGACCAATGTAAATCTATAAATTGATTTTACTTTAACAGTTTAAATGGATTTTGATTTCTTGGGCTTGAGATGTTTTGAATTTGGTAGTGTAAATTCAATAATGTAATCTTCCATATTGAATTTTTGAAATGAGAAACTTCATTGTGAAATTTAAAATAGCGTATACACATTCCAATTTTTTCAATGCAATTTTTGTATAGCGTATTCAAAATTCAAATTTCACATTGCAAAATAGATGTGGAATTTAAAATTTCACATGATATTAGGGTTGAGCATATGATCTCAGGACTAGGGTATAAACTTTAGGGTTGCGAAACTTGTCTCTAGTCATGGAACATTACGCATTGCATGGATTGTCATTGAAACCACACTGTAAGGTTCATCATTTCATAATTATTTCTAGAATGCTAATGATCCGTACTTTTAATTATCCCCACTATGTGTATATAATCTATTCGTTTTTTTATTGTGAACCTCATAATATACATTATGGAATGTATGAATTTTCGCAATGCAAAATTACAATGAGAATTGAAAGAAGCGTGTTTAAATTTGTCATTTCACGAAACATTTTGTGGTTGAGTGTATGTGATCAAACTATGTGTATATAATCTATTCGGGGGTTTTTCAGTGTGAACCTCATATTATACATAATGGAATGGATGAATTTTCGCAATGCAAAACTACAATGAGAATTGAAAAAAGCGTGTTCAAATTTGTCATTTCATGAAACATTTTATGGTTGAGTGTATGTGATCAGACTATGGTTTAGGATTTGGAGTTAAGAGAGTATGGTTTGCGTAACCCTAGTCACAGAACATTATGGTTGAACATATGATCTCAAGAAGGGTTTAGGGTTAGAAAATTTTATTCCCTTGCCTCTAAACCCTAAACCCCACTTACAAAACATTATGCATTGCCTAAATTTTCATTACTACCACATTTTAGGGTTCACCATTTCATAAATAGTTTTATAAAATGTGAGGTTTGAGAAAAACTTAATCAAATATGTAATTTTGCTATAAAATTACAATGTGAAATTTATAATAAATTACACTAATAATAATCAAAACACAATCTAAATTTGATGACGCAAACGACAACTAAGGCCTCGTTTGATGCGCTGTATAAGGGGGCCATATAGGATAGGATGAGAGTCGGATTGGATAGGATAAGGATGAGCCAGATATGATAGGATGAGAGCCGGATTGGATAGGATAAGGATGGACCGGATAAGATTTATTCCAATACTACGTTTGGAACAATTCCAAATAAGAAGACGACATGGGATATAATAATACAATCCTGTGTTTGAAATGCTTCGGATAGGATTACTTTGTTTCAAAATTTTCAAAAATACCTTTATTTTTTATTTAATAATAAAAAATACAAAAATATATTGTTATCACATATTATAACTCAATAATATATTATTTAATTCCACGTGGAATGTTGAAAAAATAATATTATGAGATGATAATTATGAGATGGACATATGTATTTGTATTTGTATTTATAATTTGTACACAGTCAACCATTATCAATCACTCACACACCTACAAAAATCGTGTGCACAAAAACTAATCGTTGAAAATACTGAGATAGTAAAATTGGTCGTTTACTATCTTCTCTTTCAATTAAAAATAAACCAGCCACCGAAAAATTGCTTGAAGCCATAACTGGGTAACATCGATTTTACCCAAACTAGTCACAGAAAATGTACGAAAGTAAAGAAACTGAATTGTACATAGCTTTCAGCTTGTCTATCAGGTGGGTTAACAACACAAAAAAAATATTAGTAACAAAATATTAACGGTGGGTTAACACATAACTTTCAACTTGTCTAGCAGGCGATTTAAACTAAAATATTTGTTCATGATAAAGCAACAAACATAAAAAAATAGAAAAAAAAATAATAAAGAAGGAAGATGTTACTTACTGTGGTGAAAAATGTGAATAGAGAGTTAGGTGAATGAAAGGGACCGACGACTGCTATCTAATATTTGAGAGAATGCAAGTTGAGTGAGTTTCTTTTTAACTTAATAAGGGCAGAGTAGTAATTTTCAATCAAATCTTAGCACCGAATAATTTTATACCACATTGGAGGTGCGATTTTTTTTATCCCACTCCTTGTGGGATAAATAACTCACGTGGGATAACTTATCTCATTTTATATCTCATCCTAAATTATACCAAACATTAGATAGGATAATACTATCCAATACAATCCTCTTATACAACTCATCAAACGAGACCTTAGTGTTGTAAAATGTTATTAAAACCGAATATTATGAGAATCATAACTTCGAAAAATAACAATCAAACATTTCCGGTGTCAATGTAATTCTAAATGACAAATTCAATTTAAACAATATACATTGTGATGTACAAGAGTTGTTTGAAAAAAAAAGAATTATTGAATGCAATCTGGATTTTTACCAAACGTTTTCTCCCTTGTTAGTTGCATCAATTTTTTTTCGCAGCTGAATCCGTTTTTCGTATAGACATGTACCTAGGGATGGTAACGAGTCGATTTTGGGGCGGGTTTGTCAAAATCCGAAGCTGCCCCACGAAATATTTTCAATCCTCGCCCTGTCCCGTGACGGGGTTTTTTAACCCGCCCCAAACCCGTTTAAGTCTAACCCCTCCCAAACCCAACCTGTCCCACCCCGTTTACATTAAGCGGATCAAAAATTTGCTCGGGACGAGTTAAAATCCCCATGTTAAACCCGCATACTGCATATATAACTTATATATATATATATGTATATATATAAAGATTTAGTGTAAATAATATGTTAAATATGGATATTTTAGTAATTATAAGAGATAAATGGGTCGGGGCGGGATGAATAGGGTTATGCTTATATATAATAAATTCGAGACCGCACCATTTACTAAATAAGTTTAAAAAAAAATTATACTAGTCCTATTTATTTTAAAGAATCATTTGACAATTCAATTTCAAACCTTAAAATTGAGTTGTCAATCAGAATCTAAATAAATTTTTAATTCGATGCATTAAGGAAATCCGATGAAACGAGTTATAAGAGCAACCCTTATGGGTACCTCAAATTTGGAATTGAGTAGTCTAAATTTGCAGTAAGGAAAGGAAGAAAACTGCTACGCGCCATGATTTGAAAAGGGTAAAAAAAAAAAAAACAGAAATAAGCCAAAACGACGCCGGTTACTGCCAAAACGACGTCGTTTTGGTCAATAATAATCCAAACCTTGCGCGGAACATCATGTTCCGCGTAAGGTTTTCCCAATTTCCATTTTTCACCCCAAATCTCTTAAACCCTTCAGACTTCGCCCCTGAATTAATATCCTCAACTCCCACCTATATTTCACCTACTCAAATTAAATCAAAGACTCTATATAAATCCTACCACGGTAAATAATCTTTATCACATCCAAAAAAATAACATCAGTAAGTAATCCGACAATTATACAAGGTAAATCCTCTGTTTATTTTTTTTTGTAAATTATTTAGTTGTAAATTATTTAGTTGTAAATTATTTTTTGTAAATTATTTTTTTGTAAATTATTTATAAAGAATATCACTAATTATTTATAAATAATATTTGTGAAATAATTTCATATAAGTGAAATATGTTAGGTTTTTTGTGATATATGAAATATGGAATTATTTGTGATATATTTGTCTGCTATATTTGTTATAGTAAATAAATTAGTAAATGTTTAATTCAATGTTAGGTTTTTTTACGGTCCTATATTTAACAAATTATTTAAGTGAATTCACAAAAATAATATGTTTTTATATTTTTTAAATAATATCTCCCTTTTATGTTTTTTAAATAATATCTAGTTGTGTATTTGTAATTGTCGTATTTATTACGTATTTAGTAATTATCATGTAAATTTAGTAATTAGCTGATGTGTATAAAAAATTTAGTAATTAGCTGATGTGTAAGTTTAGTAAATTTAGTATTTATTAAACGGTTCGGTTCTGTTTATTTTATGTTTATGTTTTTAAGAAACTATTTAAGTGGATGTTTATAAAAAAAATAGTGAATGTGTATAAAAAATTATTTAATAAATTATCGATTCGATATATTTTATAATAAATTATATGTGTTGTTATTTTATTTAAATAATAATATGTTATATTTTTGTACATATTTTTTAAATTGCAGTGTTGATAATGGAACAAATTGGAAACAAATTTAGATGGGCTGTTGGGCTAGAAAGTCTCGAAAAATGGGAGAAGGTAGTCGACAGGCCGAAACTACTACTGCCGAGCGACCTATAGTTTTTGAGAACTATAGGCGTATAGTGGACGACGGAGATCACATTAAACCTTCTCCGGACACGGCCACAAACGGGAACTCAATAAAGATGCGTGGCAATTGACATAGTCTTAGGGCCACTTACAAATATTTAAAAACATATCCTGAGGTTATACAGTTTATACACCGTAGCGGTTGGGGAGATTTGTTGGATGCTCAAATTCCAAAGACAAGTTGGGGATTGGTACAAGCGCTCGGTGAGCGTTGGTGGGACATAACCAACACGTTCCAACTACCAACCGGGGAACTCACCATTACTCCTTATGATTTTACGATTTTGACTGGTTAGTTTCTGCATATAAAAAATAAATTCAATATTAACATTGATTAGTACATTAATTAAATTTACAACTGATTGTTATCCTTCCCATCTTGCAGGTATTCCTATCGGAAGCGGTCCTATGGTACCGATGAGTGACAGAAAATACTTGATTGTAATTGACGGAAAAACTCAAATACGGGCTGACATTATACATAGATACTTTCCCGGCATCGAACCAAATTGCAGTGATTCATGTGGCGTGAAAGTGTCGAGCTTAAATAAGTGGTTCGAGGCCATAAAGTTAAATACTGTCATTGTTGGGTCTGAAGACATTGCTAGGGTATTTTTATTTTTTTGTGTGGGACATATATTTTTCCCGACCGCAAGAGACAGCGTTCCTATAGGTTGGTTGGCTGCTTTGGAGGATTTGGAGATTGTGGGATCATACGATTGGGGTTCTGCAATTCTAGCTCGCATATACTACTCTCTCCATCTCTTGTCAAGATGTCGCGTAGACTCTATGAATTGTTTTTGGCACGATTTGTCCCACTAGCACGATTTGTCCAACCGAATGGCATGGGCAATATACTGGACATAAAAAGTCACCGACAATTATACTAGAGGCGGTAGCATCACATGACCTTTGGATATGGAGGTCATTTTTCGGGATGCCGGGTAGTTGTAATGATATTAATGTATTGAACAGATCTAGAGTTTTCTCTGATCTTGTCCGCGATGAGACTCCACCAATCCAGTTTGAGATAAATAACAACGTATATGATATGGGGTATTTTTTAGCGGATGGCATTTATCCTCCTTACACTAGTTTGGTGCAAACTTTTAAAAGGCCAACCAACCAGAAGGAAAAACTTTTCGCTCAAGTGCAAGAGGGGGTAAGAAAAGATGTAGAACGAGCGTTTGGTGTCCTCCAACTTAGGTTCGCATTCGTTCATACGCCGGCAAAACTCTGGAGCAAGGATAAATTATCATCTATTATGCAATCGTGCATAGTAATGCACAACATGATTGTTGAAGATGAGAGGCGTGATTGTGATTGGAGAGAGGAATACGACTTCCCGCCTGACCCGGTTCCTATGTTTCGAAACTCTCTTGAGCAACATTATGCGATCGAGGCTAGGACAATGCACATGCACGACAAGAGGAAGCATTTACAGCTACGTGCAGATCTCGTTGAACATGTTTGGGAAAAGTTTGCCAATATTAGTGTGTGATTTTACACAATTTATGTATCTTTTCTAATGTTGTTATGTTGTTATCTATATTATTAATGTTGTATCATTAATATTGTACCGAACTGATGTTTATGTATGAAAATTTGAAACAAATTCATTTCACAACCCATAAAATAATATTACATAGTAGATCAAACGATAAAAATAAATAACATGTTACATACTCAGAAGCATAGAAATTTTAAAATCCAGATTGACCCCCGTGTGGTGGATAGTTTGGAAATTCCGATTGGCGCCGTGCTTTGTTGATTATATTAAGCACGAGGTATTCATGGTACTCCTTCTGGATTGAATTCATGTTTGAGGTGTCAGTGCTCATAATTTGTTGATCAAGCAATATTTGTTCACGCATATCTTTCCTCTCCATAGCCAATATACTGCGTTCATTGAGCTCCAAACTTCGCTCCTTTAGTTGCAGTGAACGGTTTAGCCCCAAACGGGCCTCTTCGTCACGTACACGATCAGCCTGACATGATCGCTCAAATGATTCATTGAATGAAGAGCAACTATTCAGTATTTCTCGATTCACCTCAATGTTTGTAGCCTTCGCTTTTCCTTTAGCCCGTTGCTTCATCTCTTTCCTTCCAGGTGGCCTCGGATAAGGCCTTTCTATGTCAACTTCTGCCCCATCTTTGGAATTTCCTTCGTGAAACCCAGGATTCAGACTTTCTTCAGTATCTGTCGCACCCGTCATTGGCGAATCAAAATGAAATTGAGGGGAGTCTAAAAAAGTTTGGGAAAGTAGAAATTTGTGGAGTTCTTTTAAAATTTGGTAACAAGATTCAAAATTAAATGATTTTCCCTTGTTCTCTCGCTGGAATGCTAGATTAGCTGCAGTAACCTGAGAAAATACGACAATGTATATTTATTAACTCCACAAGCAACTCATTGATAAGAAATAATATTTAAAATAAATTACAAAAGGTAAAAGTTATTTTACCCAATCTGTGTTAACAGTCCCACTAGCACGATTTGTCATCGATGCTTCTTTCAATTTCGAAACATATAACATTACGTGCCTCGAAATTTTACTGTACCGGGTTTGTAGGCTGGCGCCCGTCCGACGTTCCGTGATACCCGTCGTTGTGTTATATTCTTCGGCGACCGCATCCAAAAATAATGTGCTAGGTCGATTAGTTCCTCGTAAACCATCATTTGTTTGATTTACATATGCGGTGCATAATACTTCATCATCGTGTTGAGACATATTTTGACCTCGAACCATTGTAAAATAATCACGAATATATTAATGCAAATATATAAATTTTATAATATTTTTTGGTAAAAAAATTGGGGGGGGGGGGGGGGAAATTAATGCAGTTATAAAAAAAATGAATGCAAATATATAAATGACAAATATTATAGAGTAGACACTGTTTGGAAATATATTAATGCAGTTATAAAAAAAATATCAATTCATAATTTAAATGAGAGAGTTGAAACTGTTTGGAATAAAATTTAGATGAAGATAATAATTAAATGAGAGACACGGTTTAAACTTGCTATTTATAAAAAAAAAAAAGAGCCGTTGAAAAATAGAGCTGTTGGAATAATTGGGGGGGGGGAAAGTTGAAATAGGGGAAATAGTGAAAGGTCTTCCGCGGAACATGATGTTCCGCTTTACCCTTTTTATTTTTTATTTTTATTTCTTGCGCGGAACATGATGTTCCGTTTAGGCAGTGGGTCCCACAAAAAACCAACTAGGGCAATTCTAAATTTGTTATTTTTTAGCCTACGAGAGTCTAAATTTACAATCTTACCCTGCGCACAACAAACCTAAAAAGTCCAAATATACCGGTTTGCGGTACCCATAAGGGTTGCTCTAATTGCCATCCTTCGTACCCCAAAAGATTCAAATACGATTAAAATCACACGCCAACACGACATAATAAGCTAACACAACTTGTGCACACACAAACACAAACAGCCGCCTTTTAAGATATTTAGGCGTTGTCAAAACCAAAAAAGAGAAGTTGTTTGTTTGTTTTGGTTAATAATTTTAGTAGCCGAGAAAACAGAAGCAAATGGAGAACGGGGAAATCCCTGAAGATGCTAATGAACGTATGTTTGGATTCTTTTACTTTGAACTCCCTCCCTTGTCATGTTTTTAGTTTATTTAAATGTTGTTGTTGTTGTTGTTGTTTTTCAGATTGCCCAGGTCCTCAATCTGAGTCAGCTGGAAAATCTGCTGATTGTGAAGGATGCCCAAATCAACAAATTTGTGCTACTGCCCCTAAAGGCCCAGACCCAGGTCCCCCCCTCTCTCTTTTCAGCTATGTTAGAAATAGAAAGTGTTTTAAAATTATGAAGTTGGCTCCCCTGCAACAAATATTTTAAAAAAATTGAATTGTGGATATTGGAATTTATATCACTAATAAATTAGGCTACTGAAATGGGTTCTTTCTCTTTCTATTCTCAATTCTCAATATTTAAGTACAAATGAGAGCTAAGATACCTATTTATAGGAAGAGGTAGCTTGCTAGCCAAGAATAGCCCAAAAAGATAAAAAAGGGCAACTCATATCCAAAAATGATCCATTAGTTCCAAACATACTTGAAAACTAATGAAACACTAAAACTAAAGGAAAATTACAATAAACCCTAAACTAAAAATGGAAAATAAAAGAAAATAAAAGATAGTCGTCTCCCGTAGGTACAATCCCGAGTCACGTGTCGCTAGAAATCCCATATACATCATTCTCCCCATTTTCGAAAAAGCTCGTCCTCGAGCTTGGAGGGTGACTCATCAATGCCACATGAACACGTGTCGGTACAAGTATTATCTTCCAAAGCAAAAAAAAATCCCAAAGTAAATCCAACACGCAAATGGACCGTCTGAACTTCTGTTAGACCCATATGGACCTTCAACAAGTGGATCTAATATACCCGAATCTTGACGATGTCTCCATACAGAATCCGAGCAACCAAAAACTGACGACCATTCCGCCTTCTCAACACTATAAGCACATGGTTGCAACTTGACTTGGTGGACCATTGAATTTGACCGGACGGTACAAGAGGAATGAAGATGGTGACATCCCGGAAAGCCGGACCCAAAAATGGCAAATAGTCGGAAAATGTATCCCAAGTGGGTACATTTCTTATGAAAGACATGTGTTGTGTCAAAGATTGACCAAAATAGAGGTCAATAGGGAGGGTGAGATCGGCTCAAAATAGGACAGGCCCGTTTTGGGGGGGATTTGCTTGTGATTGGGCATTAATGAGTAGGAAAAGGGGTAAAAATGGGGTTAAGAGGGATGAGGCTGTTTGGGGTTAAAAAAAAGGAGGCTAGGGTTTTGTTTTGTAGGCAAATATGGGTTTTCGGTGTAGCAGGGCAGCGGGGTAGGGAGGGGTTGGTTTCGGACTGTTGGGGGTCAGGGCAGTAGGAAACATGGGTGGGGGAAAGAGGGCTGTCCGGTGATGGAAAAAGGGCCGGCCTCTGTTCCAGAAGGGGACTGTCCAGGGGATATATTGGGGGTTGTTTCGCGGGCTTTGGGGTTGTTTTGGCGCCGGAAATGGGCCTTGTGGTTTGGCCAGTGGTCGTCGGGAAGGTAGGAAGGCAGCGGGGTCAAATCGGGGGGGAAAAGGTTTAGGAGGAAGGAAAATTTGGCCGGCCGAACCTGTTTTGGAGGTCGGTTGTCGCTGCTGTCCAGGGATTTAAATTGGAGGAAGTAGGGTCAAGTAGGGTCTGGGTTTTAGGTCGGAAGTGGGTTTCGTCCTCGGATGGCATGGGGGAAAGGGTCGGCGGGGGTAGAGTGGGTTCTAGGTGGTGGCTGACCTAGGGTTTGCTAGATGGTGGTTCGGGGGCAGAGGGAAGAGTTGTTTGGCTGGCCAGGGACTAGGGTTTCATGACTCTTGGGGTTCTTGATTTTAGGGTTAGGGTTTGAATATTTTTTGGTTTGGTGGGTTTCTTGGGTTAGGGTTTGGGTAAAAAAATGAAGACAGAGATTGATGTAGAACGGGGTGGTGGTTGTGTGGTGGTAGGAGGTGGAGGATGGTGGTGGTGGCGATGGAGGGTGGAAGAGCTAAAAGAGTTGGTATGAAATTTAGGATTTCCATTCACCCGATTCTTATTTGGGCATTTATCAATCTTTCGAGTGAAGGGTTTCCGGAGTTAAAATCTCCACTCGTGACCCGCTTCACGCACCCTGACGAACACCAAGAACAAACCGAGCTCTGATACCAATTTGATGTAAATCTACAAATGCGAAGTCGTTATTATTACCCTACACAACAATTACACTACACAATAACAATAACAACAACAACTAATAAATTGGACTAGTGAAATGGGTTGTTTCTCTCTATTCTCAATTCTCAATATACAAGGTTAAGTACAAATGAGGGCTAAGGCCTAAAGGGCTTATTTATAGGAAGAGTTAGCTTGCTAGCCAAGAATTACCCCAAAAGATCAAAAAGGACAACCAATACCCAAAAATAACAACTAATATCCAAAAATGACCCATTAGTACCAACCATACTTGGAAACTAATTAAACACTAAAAATAAAGGAAAATTACAATAAACCCTAAACTAAAAATGGAAAATAAAAGAAAATAAAAGATAGTCGGCTCCCGTAGGTACAACCACGCGCCACGTGTCGCTAGAAATCCCATATACATCACAAATGCATCATGAATCGACGATATAATACGGCTCCACCTCCAGGAAGTGAGTCGAGTCACTCAATCGATTTTAACTAAAATACTAAAGAAATATTCGATAAAGAACTAAACCTCTTTTTCTTTAAAGATAATAAAGAAGCAGCCGAGCTTGAAAACCTCTAAATCGAGCAATCAGGTATGAGTAATCCACCAATTCTCCTCCTTCAATATGGAAAATAAATCACAAGGAAGCAAATGGAGATCCATGCCATCCTTTGAAGTTTCTCAGCATCCTCGAGCGAGTCACCATATTGGGAAATAGGTTCGCATTCATGAAAATCTTCTTACACAAGCGATGGGGACTGGATAAGCTGTTATAACCGAGGACAAATATTTGAAATTTGGAGGCAGGTCTTTCTCCCGCTCGCATACCATCCGATCACGTTGCGCTTCCATCTCAAGGAACTCCTTGCAACGCTACTTTTGGAGTTGTTGACACTCCTCATATTGTCCGACATAGATGGCGCTGAATTGGTAATTTCAGATATTACTATATAGTGAGGAACCTACATGAACCTAGGAGACGATGTGAGCCTGGATTTCTTCGATGGGCACACGACTTACCCACTCAAATTCTACAGAAGTCTCCATGATCTATTCCAGTCTGGATATCATCTCCTCGCCAAATTGGGAGGGGAACAAGTGATATTTATTAAAGTCAGGGTTAAATTGTGGTTTTGAGAAATTTTAGAAGGGCAAGGTTCTGAAACGTAATTTGTGGAAATTGAGGGAGGGCGAGAGTAAAGTTCTCTGAAAGTTCGGGGGTGGTGGTGGTGGTCATGCTGTATTTTAAAAAAATCTCAAGGGTTGTTTTGGGAATTTTAAAAAATATGGGGACTTAAATTTCATTTTCAGAAGTGGACGGGAGGATGTAATTTTCCAAACGGGAGGTGGTGTAAATGTATCGAGATAAGGGAATAGGGAAAAAATAGTAAGTGCAGGTTTGAAAGTTTCAGGGGTGGTTGTGCAACTAATTAAAAGTTAGGAGTGTTGGTAGAATAGTAATTAAAAAGGTGAGAGGTAATTTTGAAAATAGAACTACATTTTAGGTTAGGGCTTACAAATTGCTTGGCCTTGTGCAAGCGACGGTCGGCTGTTTCAAACCCATCCTACTCGAGCTTTGGTAGTATTTGCATCTTGGTGGCGAAGGTCGCCTATGGTCGGCAAGTCTGACGAGATGACGGAGGGAGCACCCGTACCTCGGACTTTCAATATCTTTTGGCCTTTGCAAGGCTTGTGTAGGCTATAGCTTTGTTCACTGACGAAAATGTTTGCAGGAGGTTTACATTGGTGAGAGGACAACCTCAAAACCGGTCGGATCTAGGCCCTTTAGCTTCAGTTGCCTCATATCTAGGGTTTCAGCATGGTTGGCTGAAGGGGTTGCTGGTCTCAGGCGACAGACGGGGGGTACAACGTAATCTGAAATGCATGGAAGCAATTCATATCTGGTGGTATGGGATATCGTTAGTGTTTTTGGGGGTGGTGTTGCATGATCGCGGCGGCGGTCAGATTTTGAGTAGTGGCTCGTCGGTTTCTCTGACCTTTGTATACTGTTCTACAACAACTACTAAAGGAACCACATTTGGAACGAGTGCCGCTCTGATTCCAATTCGATGTTTAACAAGGAGTGGACTCGATTAAACCAGACTACACAACAACATTCTATAAATGACCTTCATCTCTCTTATTCTGATTCATCTCAAAAGTAATTGAGTGGTTATAATGGTTGGCCAAGGGCCTTATCTATAGCCTAAAGGTATCTTACTAGATAAAATAATTCTAAAAAGGTAAAATGAATAAAAAGGTACTAGAATATTTCAAGAGAATATTACCCCCGAACCTGAAATACTAAGAGAGAAATTTCTTAAAAAGACATGAAGTAAAATAAGACAAAGTACAACTGAATCTGCACGCCTATTTTACACATCATAATGATAGGACATGTGTCTTATCCTATGTTAGAGTTTTTAGTGAATCGTAGCCAACCAAAGTAGAATCAAAGTGGGTCTCGTAGACATGGGGTAATTTGAACTTGGTTTACGTCGGATGCTTTTGAACTTATACTAGCGTTGGTTCGATAGGTTGCTGATAGGACTGGGTAATGCTATCCGAGATGTTGTTCGTATCCTTGTATCCTTACATTGAGATGCTCAAAGAGAATCTTCAACTATTAAGTAGTCTAAATTTATAAAACTAATTCACTAATAGAATCTTCAACTAGTGCATAGTATAAATTTATGATGTATGAACCTTTATCATGCTAAATCCATTTATTGTAGCGATTTCTTTTAGGATCCGTATCATTGCTGTGTTTCATAGTTTTTCAAATCTAGATAACAATTGATCGAAATCATATCAATAAATTTTACAGCCAATTGAATCATAAGGATTAGTAAAAATTAGAAAATTATACATAAACATGTGAAACACACTATATTGAACAATGAAGTATACTGCAAAAAAATATGAGATGATCACATGACCTAAGGGGAAGATACTCTCCTTCATGGCAAGAGATGACAACCCAAATCCCACAATTTTCAATTATGAGAAGTCTTGACTGAATTAAAGTCTACGGAAGTCTGTAAAAACATCTAAAAGAATTAATAGTTACCTGTTTCCCATTCTTATGTTGATGCAGTTCTTTGTGTAGGAGCCCAAAATTTCATTTCCCCCCTTATATATGTCTTTCGCTCCACATTTTTGTTAGATTCCTCTTTTCCAAGAATAAAACATTATTAGCTTCATTAATTCCTTCAAAAAATTTATATACGACACTTTAACTACTTCGGGGCTTTAGGTGCATGTGGATTGAGGATATCCATGATTAACGAAAAATTAGTGTTTTATGCTAGTTATATCAATCCATCTTCCGAAGTTATACAGTTTCATTTCCATGTTTTAATATTATTCAATTTAGTGAATCATCACATCTTGGGTTCACTAGTTCTTTTTCTTCACAACTGTATTTAGTCCAAGTACCCAATGAGTCAACTTTCAACTCCTCATGTTCTCAACAATAAGTGGGGACAAGTAGATGCAAGAAAGAGGCAATTAAGTAGAACATTTGTAGATAGAGGAGACATCTTTATCTTGACCATGGGACCTAGAAAGTACAATAAGGTAGAAAAGAAAGAAAGGGATGGTATTATACTTTTAACCCTCATGACCTTGTAGAGTGATCTAATGTATTTTACTTTTATAAAATAGAATAAAAGGAAATGGACGAGGGTTTTTCTTCAAATTCAAGGCTGACAGGCTGGGCCCAAATCTGTGACAGATCAGTTAAATTGTTAGTTCAGAATCTTCAGATGATAATATGAATGGTCCTTACTGAGTTGCAACGATTCTATAAACTATATGTTACATGTATTTCACTAGGTCTGAAATTACTGAAAGCAGAGATTTTTGGTGGGCAATTTCTTGGTTGTTTGTGATGAGAATTAGGGTTTATTTTAATATTTTCTTGCATTTTCTTGTAATTTTCCTTTATTTTTAGTGTCTAATTAGTTTCCAAGTATGTTTGGGACTAATATGTCATTTTTAGATATTAGTTACCTTTTTTATTCTTTTGGGTATTAGCTTGATTAGCAAGCTAACTCTTCCTATAAATAGGCCCCTTGGCCCTCATTTGTACTCAACCTTGAATATTGAGAATAGAGAAGAGAGAAGAGAGAGAGAAATAAACCCATTTCATTTCTTTAGTTGTTGTTGTTGTTGTTGTGTAGTGTGGATGTTGTGTAGTTTGTTGTTGTGTAGATGACTTCTTCTTTTTACGCTTCCGTATCCAAATTCACATCAAATTGGTATCAGAGACGCATTTGTTCTTGGTGTGAGGATGATTATCAAATTCGAGTCAGATTTAGGTTGGGACCACTCCGACTTCATTCTACGTAAAAACAAGTCCCACCATCGAAACCCTAACGACCCATTACCAAAACCCTAACCTCAAAAGATCCAAGAACACACCTACCGACCCAAGCCAACTCATTCCACCACCGAAATCCCCTACCGCACTCGCCGGCACTCAATACCCTGCCACCGCTGCTTCTGGACTACTGTAACCCCTCGGAAACCCTCTAATCACCTCCAGTTACAACTTCTGCAGTCGGACAGCCCCAGCCCAAGGCCAAACAGGTCCGCCCCACCCGTCTACAGCCCTGGGCACCTCCTACGTCCTCGGACGAACCCCTCAAGGGTCTGGCGACACTACAACAGGCGTTCCATTAGCCCCAATGCAATCCGACACCTTCCGAATCTCGTCCTCTCCTAATTGTGTTGCCAATGATCAAGAATCGATGTTTTTCACCCCCGATCAATCCAAGCTTCACCCGGTTCTATCCAAGAAACATCCCTCCGCAAACCCTAACCAATTTTAACAAAAAAAATTTAATTCCAAACCCTATTTATCCCATTTTCAAGAAACCCTAAAACCCACTCCATTTCAAAACCCAAACCCTAATAAACATTTTTATTCAACCCCGGTACCCTCCCACCACATCACAAGCCCTAACCAAAATTTCCCACCACCTGGACCTCTTCAACACACTAATCCCCAACCAATTTCTGAAAATTATAATTCAGTCCCTGCATTTTCTAATAACTACAAATCTGCCCCAACTCTATCAAGACCCTACGATTTCATCCCTCCCCCACCCGAAGAATACCTTTCTTCCAAATTCTTGTGGGATGATACCAAATATGACCTCGATATGAATGCATGTGCCGATTTTGACAAGATTAGTTGTTCCATCATCAAGGAACTCCAAAGACTTCAAGATTCTTGGTCCAAGACGGATTCATCTCTCTCAAAAGCTTCACACATTAGCATATAGTGCTTATTCTATTGGAGAGTATGAGATGTACCATCCACACTTAAATAGATGTCGAGTCGAGTATTATGAGATGGAAATGACACGTGAACAATGGGTACGTGCACGAGCGAGGTATTTGGTCCCATATTTGGAGTACTTGTCCACCGGTGCCCCTCCTACTACATCCGATGTCATTCCCGCGCACACCGATGATACTATCTCTTCGGATATGCTTCACAAGGATGTCTCCGAGGTTGTTGAGACTGAGACGATGCTTGTTAGTGACTTCGAGTTCTTTCCTTGTGACTTTTTTCCATATTCCAGGAGGATGGATGGCTCAATCGTACTCGATATAGGGATTTGGAGGCATTTGAGATTATGGACTTCATTCCTATTTTTGGGATAGAAGATGAAGGGTACTTTCTATGTGATTTTTTCGATTTATTTGTTGAAGAAGGTTGGGAGACTTGCACTCATTATCGCACGGTGGCAATATTTGATTTGATGGAATTTTTTTTCATTTTTGGTCACGATGATGAGCTTTGTGATGATGGTTCGGTGGTTGTTTCCTTTGAAGAGTATGTGTTGCGTGGGCTGATCACGATTGGTGTGAGATTTGTGGATCCTTTTTGGATTCCTTATGAGGAGTGCTCCACAACTCATTTACATGATTTGATGCTCCGGAGGCTCATCACGAGGAATTTGGATGAAATATGGCATCGATGGCCCTCTCCTTGTCAATCTTGTGTTTGCTCTTCATTTGGACGGATTAGAGGCCTTCTTTCTATTCATCGGCCATGGCTTAAATTTTTGGTTTCTCTTCAAGGCTATTTTGCGAGTCGTTATGCGGGACGTTTTAAAGGACGATTTCCCTTTCAAGTAGGGGAGCCCTCGGATGTTGTTCTCACACACATTTTTGTCGCTCGGGACGAGCTCTCTCAAGGAGGGGAGAATGATGAGAATTAGGGTTTATTTTAATATTTTTCTTGTAATTTTCCTTTATTTTTAGTGTCTAATTAGTTTCCAAGTATGTTTGGGACTAATATGTCATTTTTAGATATTAGTTACCTTTTTTAGTCTTTTTGGGTATTAGCTTGATTAGCAAGCTAACTCTTCCTATAAATAGGTCCCTTGGCCCTCATTTGTACTCAACCTTGAATATTGAGAATAGAGAAGAGAGAGAGAAAGAAATCGATTTCATTTCTTTAGTCGTTGTTGTTGTGTAGTTAGTTGTTGTGTAGATAACTTCTTCTTTTTACGCTTCCGCACTCAAATTCACGTCAGTTTGTATAATAAAAGTCGCATACTTAAACCTGAGGGAAGTTATGAGTAATAGAGTGAATATATTGCTGCTTGCTACTAGATGTGGGGGATTCTCAATAACCACAACTTATCTTGTGGATCGATCAGGTAGAGTTGGTTCACTTAACTCTGGATATTAGTTTAATGTAAATATCTCTGGGAAAAGTTTCGTGAGAATATTGGAACAATTCTTTTTATGGTAGTTAGTGGCGTAATCTCAACCGTTGTTACCTAAAATGTGGATTGCTTCAGCGCATGATAAAGATTCATACGTTAGTGGAACCAGCACGCGGTATGTCGGGGGTAGGCTTATTTAGGACTTTTCTCTAATCGCGGTTTGCTTAGAATTATTATGTGGATGGCCTCCTCAATTTTTTAATTATGATTAAATTAGATTTTTTATTAGTCACTTAATGTTGGAGAACTTTAGGTTTTATACATCTTAGAATGTAACAAATCTAGAGAACTTTGTAACATATATGTTTCCTTTATGGTTTTATCTTTATTCTCTTCAAAACAAAAGTGTATGCATGTTTTTGACATTTGGAACGCGAAAGTATCATAAAAGGGTACGTAAGATTTTGAATATTGTACTTATGGGTAGAGAGAGCATCTGGTAACATTGATATTTACTAAAAGAGGTTGATCATTACTGCCCACTTCTTGTAAGAAGTCCCAAAGTAAACGTGCAAGGAATAATAATTTGCTTATAAAAGTTGGAAATTGGAGATATCCTTGATTTCGATAGCTGTAGAATGGATCATGTAAATCCTTGTGCCGAGTCTTTGAAGTTTACGAAGAGTTAAAGGCAATTCCTATACTTAAAAATAGTCTCATTGGGCTTGTAATCTAATCATCAGTCTTATAAGCTTTTGGAATGTTTCTCAAAACTTTTTTTGACGTGAATCAAGAATGCGGAAGTGTTACTATTACACTACACCAACTAAATACACCATGTAGAGGGGGCTTGAAGGTAATCTTGAGATTAGGGACAAATCCCCAATTAGCAACAGTGTTTGAGATTAAGCAACCGAGGCAGCTCAAGCGTGGCAACTCAGCGAGGCAGCTTGGCGTGGCAGCTCATATTTTAGCTTGTTGTATTAGTCATATTGTATTTTCATTATTGATGACTGTAAGCTTTAACGGTTGTAATAACGTAACGATAATAACAAAAGAGTTTGTATGAGGTCAAACGGTACTTGCGAGAGACCAGGCTTGGTAGGGCCTGGGAGAGCTTTCATGCTCTATCGAATGACCTCACCGTGGGAACTTTAGAGGGACCTGGTTTGGAGGATTGAGAAGTAAGGCACCGTTGGGGCTTGTCCTGACCATCTTAGATACACCTGGTAAAACACCGAAGGACCCTGACCGTGGAACCTCAAGCGGAGCAGCTTGGAGTTCCATGGGGCGTTGAGTTATGAACCAAGTAGCCCTCTACTTAATGTCACATCTACTGTGGGTGATGTCACTAGCCATCTAAACAATGTCAGACATGCACTTGAGTAAACCACCGTGGTATTTGGGGCTGTCAGGCAGTTGGTAAGCCACCTCTGCGACAACAGTCCCCTGACACACGGTGGTTAGGCAAAAAGGCATGTCTTGGCATTTAATGTTTATGACGTGGAGACAACTAATACATCAGGTATTTAGTGTTGTGACATAAAGTATGAGGGATGTCTTTCATAGTTTTAATGACTGAGTTGCCTCGGGGGTGGTGTGGGGGGCTATTTAAGGACCCCAACCACCTTTGAGGAAGGGAGAGACTTTTGGAGAGTTCAGAAGTTATTGCGAAAGAGAATACACACCAGAGAGAGTTATTGCAAACCAGAGAGTTTACTCACTCACCATTGTCATTTATTATAAAGCTTTCAATATTCGACAGAGATTCCTGAGGGTATTTGGTGTGGTTTTACCTGCCTACCAAGGCGTATCTAGGGTGCTTACTTCTCTCTCCCTCTGGCTAAGCCACTTCTAGAGTTAATTATTATTCCCTGAGTTATACACGAGAGACTTTGTGAGTTTAAGCTGAGTCTATCTTCATTGGGTTCATGTTTATGTGTTCTGTCATTAATCCAAAGCTTTGGCCAATTAACTTGTCATTACCATACTCAATAGGGGTTACGCCTCCATATATAATCTAAAGTACCTTCCTACATTTGGCGACTCCGCTGGGGAGGCATCCCTCTAGATAAGGAGTATGGCGCAAGATAATGCTACTCGAAGACTCAATTTCGATGACATTCAGCATTATGAAGAACAGGCTGCGAGAGAGCAAGAGGCCCTAAGAGATGGGGCTCCTCGAGTAGAGGTACCTCTGGCGCCAGCAACGATAGGCATCCCAAGGGCGGCCCAACCTCCCGTGATCACGGGCTTGGGACCCGCTCAGATTGCCCTCCTCATGAGCAAGTTTCACGAGTTCTTGCAAACTCCGGTGGCTTCAACTATGCTGGGAGGGTTAGAGGCTAACACTTTCGTAACACCAGGAGTAGCCCCAACGGTCCCACCAGGGGCAGGTGTTACAGGAGCGGTCCCAGCAAGTGTACCCTCTGTTGTGAATCCAGCTGTGGGTACCTCAGGAGTTTCAACGGCACCACCGGTAACGTTCGTTTCGGTTGCAACGAGCGCTCGGCCCTCTGCCTCATTGCTGGTGGCCCCAGTAGCCTCGCCCATGGAAGAAATGAGAAAAGAGATGCTGAAGTTCATGCAGGCTTCCTCGCAGGCTGTGGGCGAGGTGGCTTCGGTCTACGATGACTTTCGAACACCTTACCCCCAGGAATACAACGACGAGCCCTACCCGAAGGACTATATTCCCCCTACCTTTGAAAAATACTCAGGGAAGGGTGGGAACCCGAAGGAACACATTAAGCGTTTCGTTGAACATTTAGGAGCGCACTGCAATGACAAAAAGCTTAGATTGAGGGAGTTCTCCAAATCCCTGACTGATAAAGCATACACTTGGTACTCTCATCTGCCTCCCAATAGTGTCTCTACGTGGGAGGAGATGCATGTATTGTTCGTCCGAAAGTTCTTCTTGGCAGAAGATGAGTTCACCCTAACCCAACTTGGCAGGGAGAGGCAGAGGCCAGGAGAAGAGGTAGTGGCCTATATTCGAAGGTTTAGGGAAAGGTCCCTCGATGTAAGGGAAGATGCTAAGGAGGCCAGGTTACTGCAGATTTGTGCTGAGGGACTACTTCCTGAGTATATCTGCCACCTAATCAATGAGACACGCGAGAGAACATTTTCAGCATTCTTAAAATCCGCAAGAAACATCTCTTTGGTGGTGCGACCTAGCTCGGTAGTGGCTTCCATGGTGTTCAGACAGCCGATACAACCCCTGGGAGGAAGGCCTCAGGCCCCACGGGTGGGATATGTCGAGAGAGAAGATGGGGGCAAGGCGCCGAGGAAGGACAACAAAAGAAAGTTCGGAAGAGATGGAGAAGCCCCGCCACCGTTACCTTGTACGGTGGAGGAGGCTGTGAGTTGCTATAACGCAATGGTCCAAGGTGGAACGGTTTACGAACCAAAGGGTGTTCCGGCGGAAGAGCCCGACGCGACAACTAGGGCTGATCCCAAATATTGTCAGGTTCATCGAAAGGTCCAGCATCCAACAGAAAGCTGCTTCACGCTGCGAAGAATCATCGACAAGTACATGAAGGCGGGGACATTACAAATCCCCCCGCAGAACGTTAACAATAACCCACTCCCGGCACATGGGGCCAATCTCGTAACGGCCTACGATAAGGAGGCAGAACGGGAGGGGGGAGGGGCAACGATGAAGGAGTTCGATGAGGCATTGGAGCATTCCACCAGGGGAATGGCTAACGTAGTTCTAACTTATGATGAAGCAAGTGCTAGGGACGTAGAAGACGCCTACAGCGTGGAGGGTGAGGAAACGGACCCAGTCGTAGAATATAGCGCAGTTTCAAAATCTCCAAAGTTCACTTGGTTCTTCGACCAAGTGGGAATCCCAAAAGAGAGCAGAATGGAGATAACTCAGGCGATCTTAGATATTGCAAGGAGAAATGCAGTCCCCTCGCTAAGATGGAGGGGACCCATGGCTACGCTGGTAAAGAAGTTCCTATCAGAGGTAACTTTCAGCGATGCGGATAGAGCTGTAAGGTTCCCCCATAATAGGCCTCTGTATGTAACCGCTAGTGTTAACGGGGTTAGCTTTGCAAGGACTCTTATGGATGGGGGTGCTTCCATCAACATTATGCCAATCAACTCCTTCCACGCGGCTAATATTTCGGAAGAAAGGTTGGTCCCCATGCCCTTGGTAATCTCGGGCTACGATAATCAATCTTCCAAATCCATCGGGTATGTAAACATGGGGATAGTGATGGGAAATCTGAGTTCCCATATCAAGTTCCATGTAAAATAGAAAGCGCAACTTCCTATCATTTGTTAATAGGGAGAGTATGGATGCACAACCAAGGGTTAGTTCCCTCAACGTACCATCAATGTGCTAAGGCAAATATTAAGGGAACAGAAGTGACTATTAGGGCAACTAAGAGGCCTTTCGCTATCGAAGAAGCACACTTGGTGGATGCAGCCTTTTATACAGAGCTCGAGGAGGACGTGCGAGTTCTAACGAGGAGAATGGAGGGAGCATGGGTCCCCTCGATTAGAGAAAGAATGGGACCTTTAAATGAGGATGGCGAAGGGGGGAGGATCGAGGAAACATATCGGGCGGTCCTTCGACCCCAAAACATCTCGCCCCAGCTCAAAGACAAGATGAGGCCTAGAACAGACCCAGTGGAGCATGAGGTCCAACGACAAAGCGTGTTGAGTCGTTTTTCAGGGGAAAGAATCGCTGAGGCTTCCAGAGAAAGGAAGAGAAAGGCCGTGGCAACAGCTACCAGCAGGCAATGCAAGAAAATTGTCACTGAAGAGGGAAAAGTGGTGTACCGCTTATAATGGTGTGAGCGGGCGGCCGAAAAGACTAACAATGAGGTTGACCCGATATATGAGTGTTTTTTAGTAGATCAACGGGGGCAGTGTATGGTGATAGACAACTCCAACATACAAGAGTTCGTAGAAGATGTCGCCGAAGAACCAGACTACATGGCAGACCAACCGAGGCCCCAGGCACAAGAGTTGGAGCAGCTAAACCTAGCAGGAGAAGGGGAAGATCCAAGGCGTATCTTTATCTCGAAAGATCTTGTTAAGGAGAAACAAGAAGCCTTGGTTGACCTGATTCGGGAGTTTATAGATGTCTTCGCATGGAAGTACACTGAAATGGAAGGGCTGGATGAGGAAGTGAGCTGCCACAAGCTGAACGTGATCCCTTCAGCTATTCCGGTGAAGCAGGCAACAAGAACTTACAAGCCTGAACTAGATTTAAAGATTAAAGAAGAGGTCCAACGCTTATTGGCAACAGGATTTATCAAGCCCATACAACATCCCCTCTGGCTATCCAGCATTGTGCCAGTGGGGAAGAAAGACAAACCAAATAAGGATCTGCGTGGACTTCAGAGACTTGAATAGGGCTTGCCCCAAGGATGAGTTTCTCCTACCCTCCATCGACAGTTTGATAGATGCCACGGCTGGTCATGAGATGTATAGCTTCATGGATGGATATGTGGGATACAACCAGGTCAAGAGGGACCCCTCTGACGCAGAGAAAACAACATTCAGAACGCCGTTGGGCAACTTCATGTACAAGGTAATGCCGTTTGGACTCAAGAACGCCGGGGCTACGTACCAAAGAACAATGATGGCCATTTTTCATTACTTCTTCCACAAATTTGTGGAATTCTACGTAGACGACTTGGTCATCAAATCAAAGAAGGAGGAGTCCCATCTGAACGATTTAAGGAAGGTGTTTGCTCGGTGCAGGAGGTACAAGTTAAGGATGAACCCGTTAAAGTGTCTTCGGAGTAACAAGTGGTAAGTTTTTAGGCTTCATGGTTAATCGACAAGGGGTACAGATGGACCAGGATAAACAGCGGGCAATCTTGGAGATGCCATGTCCAAGAACGGCGAAGGAGCTGAAAAGTTTTCTCGGTAAAACACACCCACTGATGCAGCTGCTACGAAGGAACACGAAATTCAGATGGGAAGAGGTTCACCAGAAGTCCCTTGTTGGGTTGAAGAAGCTGCTCGTGTCACCACAAATCATGGTTCCTCCCCAGGCAGGAGCTCCGTTGCAGCTATACCTTACATCCACCACGAGGTCCGTTGGAGCTCTGCTAGCACAAGAAGTGGACGGGCAAGAACGGCCGGTTTACTACCTCAGCAGAATTATACATGGGCCAGAAATTAGATATACTAGCTTAGAAAGGCATTGTTTAGTCTTGGTCTTTGTAGCACAAAAACTTAGGCATTATATGCTGTCTTTTACCATTCATATTGTAACTAGATGCGACCCAATTAAGTATTTGCTCGCAAAGACTATATTGATTGGCAGGGCAGCTAGATGGTTCCTTATTCTCTCTGAATATGACTTAAAATGTGTGGTCCCTCGCACAATCAAAAGCCAGGCGTATGCTGACCTATTGGCCATCTTCCCTTCAGGAACCTTCGAGCCACCTAGGGAAGACATTCCAGGAGATGATTTGCAGGCCAATTACCTGGATGCAACTGAGGAGGAATGGACGATGCAGTTCGATGGATCTTCGGCAGAAAAGAAGGGAGGGGCAGGGGTTGTTCTTTCAAAAGGGATGGAAGAGATTTGCCTTTCCTACAAACTAGATTTTCCTTGCTCTAATAACGAGGCTGAATACGAGGCGTTGGTACTAGGGCTTCTAGAGGCTCTTCGGAGGGGAATTCGTTCACTCTGCATTAAGGGTGACTCGAACTTAGTAATTCAACAGGTAAACGGAGAATATGCGTTGAAACACATGAGCCTGACGCCCTATAGAACAATCATTCAAAGGCTCCTCAACCAGTTCCATCGGACAAAGATCAGGAGACATCCCAGAACGATGAACCGCCATCCAGACGCCTATGCCACTATTGCCCAGAAGATGATAATGAAAACCAATGAGACTACAGTTGTGATCCAACGAAGAACAGCTCCTTCGGTAGTACAGTCAATACTACCGATGGAGGAAGAGGTGGGCTGGAGAAGAGACATTAAGAAGCAACTGGAGTCTGGTGAGGGGGCGATGGGGCTAAGAGAGTTGGCCCAATATTTTACATGCCAGGGAAATCTCTATTTCAGAAATACAGGAGGATGGTTGTCAAGATGCGTCAGCCCAGAGGAGGCCGAGCAAATATTGAGGAAAACGCATGAGGAGCACTGCGAAACGACTGAGATACCTCTATATAGGAGAATTCAAAGGGAGGGGTATTTCTGGCCTAGGATGAAGCAAGATGCAGCAGAGCTGCAACGGAAGTGCAATAAGTGTCAGCTATTCTTTGAGGCAGCTGAGTGCCATTTCATTGAAGCTCAAATGGACTGGAGGCAGCCCTACATCGACTTCATTCAGAAGGGGGTTGTCCCAACGGAGAAAATGGATGCAATAGGTCTGAGGCGAAGGGCTCCAAGGTTCTACGTCCAAGGGGGGCAGCTCTATCGAAAGGGGTACTTTAACAGGCCCTTGCGATGTGTCACGAAGGAAGAAGCAGTGGAGGTCCTCAAACAAGCGCACGATCCAGCACATATAGGAGGAGCCAAGCTGTATGATCAGTTGATGACATGGGGTATTATTGGCCAACGATGGAGAAGGACTCTGCGGAGTTCGTTCGAAAATGCAAAGCTTGCCAACTTCATGGGAACATGATCCATGCCCCATCGGTAGACTTACACTCTCTATCAACACCCTATCCATTTCACACTTGGGCGTTCGACCTAGTGGGGGCAATACACCCCTCTTCGAGGGGCAAGATATGGATACTAGTAGCAACAGAATGCTTCACAAAATGGGCCGAGGCGATACCACTCAGACGGGCAACGGCTGGGGTGGTGAGCAACTTCATCAGAGAATACATCATTTGCCGTTTTGGGATCCCAAAAGTTATCCTCTCAGATAACGGGACCCCCTTCGTCAACTCCGAAGTAACAATGCTCACGGACAAGTACTCCATTGTTCATCACACTTCAACGGTGGCATACCCAAAGGGAAATTGTCAGGCCGAAGCAACTAACAAAACCTTGGTTAATATTTTGGCCAAAATGATGGAAGACTTTCCAGGGGCGTGGGATGACAAGATACCGGCTGTCTTGTGGGCCTATCGAATAACCAAGCGAAAACCCACAGGATACACGCCATTCTCTCTTGTTTATGGGGCTGAGGCAATCCTCCCAGTAGAATTGGAAGTTCCCTCTGCTCGTTATGCCTTGAGAAGTAGCATGCTCCCTCATAGTAGACATGTACAGCTGGAAGCGTTGGATGAACACAGAGATAACTCGATGCAACACTTTCAAATATATACGAAACAACTCTCCAGGGCATATGACAACTTGGTGAGACCAAGGAAGTTCGTGGAGGGAGACCTCGTATTGAAAGCGGCAGTGAAGCACATTAGGGGACTTCCTCTACCAAAGTTCGCAGCCAACTGGGAGGGACCTTTCGTTGTGAAAGAAGCTCATGACTCAGGTTATTGTTTAATTTCGAAGTTAGAGGAAGATAAGCCATTTAAGATTAACAATAAATGGCTGAAGGTTTATCATGTGTAAACAATCAAGTTTGAACCAATGTTATAACTAGCCGTTGTTATGAATATACAAGTTTTGTTTACAATTTGGAACATCATGAAATAATGGCACAAACATAGAACTCTATAGCATACGAAAACAGTCACAACACATGGATGGATTGAAAAGAACATATTCTTCATTCATAAACAATAGAGCATTACAAAAAATTCGTTTTGGGAGCTATCGCCCAAGAATTACATAGATGGAGGATCTGTACACAAGAGGCAACTAGTCTAAAAGAAACGATAAATCTGAGGAAGAGAAAAAATCTCCAGGAAGGCCCGAAGAAGCTGCTGTGAAAGACCGTTGGGCGTTAATAGAAACCTCCAGCCTCGTTTGCACTTGTGTACGTTCGATCAGGAGTCTCTCGCGCTTCAGTTTGACCAGGCACAAAGCTTCTTCGGCATCCTTTACCTCTTGATCCACTGCTTCCAAAAGGGGTGCCAATGCGACCAACCTAGCTTCCTCAGCTTGCTGGTCCTCCTGGTGCTTTCATAACACTTCCCTCTGGCCGATCAGTTGCTGGTTCTTCAAAGTCTTCAGAAACGTTATAAGCCAGTCAAAACGGAAACCATCACGCCCCAACTCCTTCAGAAAACCCAGAAATTGGTTAAGAAGGGATCTGGTAACACTTGCAGTAGGGGTACTGGCAATTTCAGCAACAACGATCGCCATGCCTTGAAGTCTGTGACTCATCACGTGAATATTGGAGCGCAGGCAATCTGGTGTGAAGGTCTCAGGTTGGCGATTCACCAGTTGTTCGATCACCAAGCGGTGGTTGACAGGCATTTGAGGAGACTGCCGAAGCACCATTAGGCAGAACGCGTGAGGAGCTAGGTCAGGAAGAGGCAGTTCGCACCCAGACTCGCTCTCGGCTGCAGCACCAGTCGTGGAACCTTGATCATCATGAATAGAATTTTCCGAAACATCATGTTCTCGGAAGGGTGAGCCTACAGGCGAAAGAACTGGGGGCGAATTTTCCCGAGCAACCTGAAAAGAAATAGCGCACATGATGAGCTTATGAAAAAAAAAAAAACTTAACAAGTGTTTTCGTTGTTAAGTCACCGTTATAAGGTGGAGTTTATGGAAAATCTTAACAAGCATTTTCGTTGTTAAGTCACCGTTATAAGGCGGAGTTTATGAAAAAACTTAACAAGAGTTTTTGTTGTTAAGTCACCGTTATAAGGTGGAGTTTATGAAAAAACTTAACAAGCGTTTTCGTTGTTAAGTCACCGTTATAAGGTGGAGTTTATCGAATATCGTTGTTAAGTCATCGTTATAAGATGAAGTTTAAGGAAATTTTTTTATGAAAAATCATAAGATGGAGATTATGGAAAATCTTAAAGTTAACAAAAATACCTCAGTCACAACGGGAGCATATGGGGCAGCCGCAGGGACAAGAACCGTTGGGGGCGAGATTACTACCCCAGAAGCCATAACGGGCTCCCTGGACGCAGAAGCCTCCATGCTTCGCAAAACTCTATCACCTGTATAGGGCACCAGGGCCAGCATACTGGGTTCATCAGGCGAAGACACTGAGCTCCCAAACAAAGGCACAACACGATGGGGTGTAAACACACCACTATGTTGGGTACAAGCACCAACCTGGGCCTTGACTGCATGAGTTGGTGCAAGATCAGGAGAGAACTGTGGCACAAAGGCAAGTGTTAGAAAAGAAGAATGGGCACAGAAAATATGAAGAAATATCTCTACGTGTTACTTACCTCAGTTATGGTGCCAAAGAGAGGAATGGCAGTCAGGGGCCTCATCAGCGTCGTTGGAGGAAGAACGCTTGCCAACAACGAGGATATTTCAACCTGGGGTACCCAAAACATCTCAGAATTCAGCAAGCCAAATAAGAAAAGAGTGGGACCGAAAAGACTACAACAAATAAATTATAGAGGAAATCATACCTCGGGCCCACTCTCCTCAACAAGAACAATGGGCAGAGGAACCTCAGGTGAGGCCTGTAAATCAGAAGGGACTGAGGGTGTTATCTCGGATTGTGTCACTTCGGGTTGTGTTACCACTTCAGGCGAGGAATCACTCGCAGGATCAGCGGCTTCACCTCCCACAACGACTTCCCTTGCACGTTGACTGCCTGCACGGCGAGAATATGTAAGCCCCGTCATGGGGGAACGGGGAGGAGTCACATCGGTACGAGATACACCGAAGCGTCCCCCCACAAAAGGGCTCACGGGAGGGCTAGAGGGGTCTGGTCTTTCTATTTCAACCCCCTGCACCACAGTTGTCAAAAAAAAAAAGAGGAAAGAAAAATAAGTAAAGACAGTCGTCCTTAAGCAAAAGGAGATAATAACTAAATCAGGCATACATACCTCCGATCCAGAAGGAGAACGAGAAGACACGACCACGGGCGAAGAAGGAGGAGTAACGGCAACAGAAGGGGCAGGAGTGGAATGCACCTCAGGAGTTTGGTGCACCTCAGGAGTTCGTTTCTTCTGGGACTTGGTGCCCAGAGTCTTCTTCCTCGATCCCGCTGCACCAGTACTGCCCCCTTGAGGAACCCTGGAGCTCTTTCTCCTCCTAGCCGTTGGCTCTACAGGATCAACCACCACCGTGGGGAAAGCAACGGAAGAAGGAACAACGACTGCATGCCGTTGATACTCGGCATTTATTCGGTCTATTTCTGCTTGGGTCTCCCTCCTTAAACGCTCAGCCATCTCAGCAGGCATGGGAGGTGGAACGGAAACTATGGGAAGAGCTGCCACGGGAGTTTGGGGCTTCTGGGACTTCGATTTCGATTTTGATGCCCCACTCGTGGCCGTTTTTGCCTTCTTGGCAGGGGGTTGAGAAGCCCCCTCGTTAGTAGTAGCTTCGGTAGAGGGGGCAACCTTCTTAGCAGCAGCAGCAGTTTTGGGCTTTGGCGTGGCAACTGGGACCATGGGACAAAGTGGGGAAAGCTCGGTAGGAGGTGCTTTGTAAGTTGAGCTTAGGGGGAATTCTATCCCAAGTACAGAGTTGCCTTTTAGCCCCAACTCTAGGGCAGAAAATGAAGAAACGGGAGGATACACCGGCTCTCCCTCAACGAACTCAGCAATTTCAGCTAGTTGTTTCGGCCAGTACTTGGTGGCAAACAAAGAGGTCACATCCCCATGTCTAGTAATACTGGGAATGGTGACACGCCCAGCCATTGTTGAACATATCCCCCACGCAGCGGTCGAAGAAAACAAGGAGCATGCCTCGCCAAAGGAGACCTTGGGGTTTGACGATTGAAACACTGGACGTGGCGCCCCCTGGTCAAACCCATACTGGCGGCTACATCGGTTGGGATTATAATGCTCGCTCGTATATCCCCACTCGGTGTAGGAGGGCAGATATCCTGGAGAAAACAGAAGAACCACGGCAAGCGAGGGATCCTCAATATCGGGAGAAGGGTCCTGTATCACTCTGGCTTCATGATGAAAAAATTCACAAGTGTGAAAGAAGGCCTCTTCCTGATAAGGCCACATGACGAAGTTCTTGAAACGGTCAATCACAGAAATCAGCGCCTTTCGGCTCTGTCTCTTGTGATAAATGAAAGACCGTGGAGGCAGAATTGTTTCCCCCGAAGGAGGACTGTTGGTCTTGGCCGCTATGGTAGGAAAGCGGAAGTAAAGGAAGCTGGTCAGAAGAACGCTGTTGGCAAAATTGGCCAAGTTATAACGGCCAAGAGAGCGTTCCATGTCAAACAAAGTCCTATCCAGCCAGGTGTAGAGGGATCCCAAGGCAATTGCAGCCAGTGGAAGTTTTATGCCTCGAGCCAAGCGAAGGGACAGGTTGATAAGGTCCCTTCGGGGCTGGTCGTTGGGTTTGCCCCGTCAAAAGGAAACGGGAAAGAATCACAAGAATGTAGGCGGGAAGCTCCAACGGCGTACCTTGACCAGGGGCAGTTGATGAGGAACTGCCTTCACCAGAACTTTTGAAGAAATAATTGATCAAGGGAGAAAAAGTAGCTTTGTTGGAAGAACCGATGCAGCTTCGGCATATGCGATCCAACTCCAAACGATCTGCAGTCTCTTGAGCATCAAGAGCCTCATCGGTGTAAGGCTCATGGCCTGTTGCATCGAGGCCCAGGAGCTCGCACACGTCCTCCAGAGTTATGGTGAACTCACCCCACGCAGCGATGAACGTATGAGTAGCCACGTTCCATCGAGAGACCAAGACAGGAAGGGCAACATTGTTCTTTGAGAGAGTGAACTCACCAAACCATTTAGCCCGTTGCAGCCCAATCTTGGTGAGGATATCAGCATAGGAACTCTGCATGTGGGAGTTCCAGGCAGCAAAGTGGGCGGGGGATCCCCCGGGTGCTTCGAAATCAATGTGGGACCATGGAAAGTCCCCTCGCTCCAAGCGAAATCTGAGAGTTCCTTCTGGGGGCAGAAATCCCCACTTAGACAATTCTTCGTCCTCATCACCCAACGGTAGGGCGTCAAACTTAGAAGAAAAACAGACAGTCTTACAGGCAACAGCAAAGTCATCACCCTCCCCAAAAATGGGAGAGCGACGATAAAACCTCAGCTGTTCCTGGCGGGCAGCACCCAGGGCGGAGGCAGCAGTGGTGGTGGCAGACGGAACACTGGTGGTAGACACGGTGGGGTTGCTTGAAGACGCCATGGCAAATAATGAAACCGTAACAGAGAAAGCTTCGAGAAAAAAGGGATTGAGAGCGAGAATGGAGAAACACGATCACAAGTGGTGGTATAGAAGGTGAAGAATGAAGCTCTTGCAACAATGGAGTCTCTCTCTCTCTCTATAAAAAAGAAACGCCAGTCAGAAGAAGATAGTAACAGAGTAAGAAAAAAACAAAGAAGAAGGGTTCAAGTGCTTTGAACTTGGCAGTTTGAAAATCTCGAGTTCGGCGTTTATATTTCCCCACCCTCGCACGTGCACGGCCGCCTATAATCATTTCACATGAACACGTGGCACTTCGGAAAGCACTTTGATAGTCGAAAAGACAGCGCCACGTCATTAATGAAATGACGCATAGAGAACAGGAAGCGTTGCCTTCTTCAACAAGCTTGAGTTTTGGCGCCAACAAAATTTCTTCTCAGACTTATCTAATAAAGCCCCAACGAAGAAGATGTCCCAACGGTTTTGCATAAAGGGAAAAGGCCTGAATCTTTTCACACAAAGAAAAGTCCATCGGTTTGAGACATTTCGTGCAGACATTTCTTGTTCCAACAAATCTCTCCACGAGGGGGCAAATGTAGAGGGGGCTTGAAGGTAATCTTGAGATTAGGGACAAATCCCCAATTAGCAACAATGTTTGAGATTAAGCAACCGAGGCAGCTCAAGCGTGGCAACTCAGCGAGGCAGCTTGGCGTGGCAGCTCATATTTTAGCTTGTTGTATTAGTCATATTGTATTTTCATTATTGATGACTGTAAGCTTTAACGGTTGTAATGACGTAACGATAATAACAAAAGAGTTTGTATGAGGTCAAACGGTACTTGCGAGAGACCAGGCTTGGCAGGGCCTGGGAGAGCTTTCATGCTCTATCGAATGACCTCACCGTGGGAACTTTAGAGGGACCTGGTTTGGAGGATTGAGAAGTAAGGCACCGTTGGGGCTTGTCCTGACCATCTTAGATACACCTGGTAAAACACCGAAGGACCCTGACCGTGGAACCTCAAGCGGAGCAGCTTGGAGTTCCATGGGGCGTTGAGTTATGAACCAAGTAGCCCTCTACTTAATGTCACATCTACTGTGGGTGATGTCACTAGCCATCTAAACAATGTCAGACATGCACTTGAGTAAACCACCGTGGTATTTGGGGCTGTCAGGCAGTTGGTAAGCCACCTCTGCGACAACAGTCCCCTGACACACGGTGGTTAGGCAAAAAGGCATGTCTTGGCATTTAATGTTTATGACGTGGAGACAGCTAGTACATCAGGTATTTAGTGTTGTGACATAAAGTATGAGGGATGTCTTTCATAGTTTTAATGACTGAGTTGCCTCGGGGGTGGTGTGGGGGGCTATTTAAGGACCCCAACTACCTTTGAGGAAGGGAGAGACTTTTGGAGAGTTCAGAAGTTATTGCGAAAGAGAATACACACCAGAGAGAGTTATTGCAAACCAGAGAGTTTACTCACTCACCATTGTCATTTATTATAAAGCTTTCAATATTCGACAGAGATTCCTGAGGGTATTTGGTGTGGTTTTACCTGCCTACCAAGGCGTATCTAGGGTGCTTACTTCTCTCTTCCTCTGGCTAAGCCACTTCTAGAGTTCATTATTATTCCCTGAGTTATACACGAGAGACTTTGTGAGTTTAAACTGAGTCTATCTTCATTGGGTTCATGTTTACGTGTTCTGTCATTAATCCAAAGCTTTGGCCAATTAACTTGTCATTACCATAATCAATAGGGGTTACGCCTCCATATATAATCTAAAGTACCCTCCTACACACCAAATAAAACTAAAAAAAAGTCTCTCTCTATATTTTGATTTTCAATATTCAAGTCTAATTACAAAATGAAGGTCAAGAGCCTATTTATAGGAGAGATTAGCTTGCTAATCAAGCTAAGATCCAAAAAGACTGAAAATGGCAACTAATAACTAAAATTGACTAATTAGCCCCGATCATATTTGAAAACTAATTAAACACTAAAATTAAAAGAAAATGACAATAATACCCTAAACTAAAAATAGAAAAAAGATAGTCTTCTCCCGGGAGCACAACCACGCGCCAAGTGTCACCAATATACATCATTCTCCCCGTTTTCGAAAAAGCTCGTCTTCGAGCTTGTAGGGTGACTCATCAATGCCACATGATATGAACCGAGAAAAGCTTTGGACCCTAATCAAAATCAATCAAAAGAGGGCCGCCCATCTGGAATTAGTTTCATGTATATGAACCTCATCTATAATGGGTCTAAAAAACCCAAATCTCGGCGATGTCTCTCTACGAAATCCGAGCAACCAAAAACTGACGACCATATCCGCCATCTCGACACCACAAGAACATGGTTGCAACTTGGAGTGGTGGACCCTTGAATCTGACTAGATGGGAACTCCGGCGACCGCACCTTTGCGAGTGCGATGGCGAAACAAGCAGACCGAAACCACACTCCGGAAAGCCGGACCCAAAATGGTAAATAGTCGAAAAATGGATCCCACATGGGACGCATTTTTTCATGGAAGTCATATGTTGTGTCACAAATAGGCCGTAAGACCAATTTTGACCGGATTTGAGGCCAAATAGGGGGTGTGGGATTGGATCGGAGTAGGGAAGCCCATTTTTGTTGAATTTGATTGTGGTTGGACATTAATGAGTGGGGAAAGGTAAAAAAATAGGGTTAAATTTGGGGTGGAGTTGTTTTGGGTTAAAAAGGAGGCTAGGGTTTGGTTTGGGAAGAAATTGAAGACGGAGATTCATGTAGACATGGTGGTGGTTGTGTGGCGGTAGGAGATGGAGGTGGAGGAAGATGATGGTGGAGGGTGGGGTGGAGGAGGCTAAAAGGGTTGGTATCCCCCCTTTTAGCGGTGATGGAATTTAGGGTTTCCATCCACCCGATTCCCATTTGGACATTTATCAATCCACCTGATTGAAGGGTTGCCCGAGCTGGAATCTCAACTCGATACCCACTTCACGCACCATGACGAATACCAAGAACAACGCAACTCACCACCAAGAACAAACGTAGCTCTGATACCAATTGATGTGAATCAAGAATGCGGAAGCGTTACTATTACACTACACACCAACTAAATACACCAAATAAAACTAAAAAAAAGTTTCTCTCTCTATATTCTGATTTTCAATATTCAAGTCTAATTATAAAATGAAGGTCAAGGGCCTATTTATAGGGGAGATTAGCTTGCTAACCAAGCTAAGATCCAAAAAGACTAAAAAGGGCAACTAATAACTAAAATTGACTAATTAGCCGCAATTATATTTGGAAACTAATTAAACACTAAAAATAAAAGAAAATAACAATAATACCCTAAACTAAAAATAGAAAAATATAGTCTTTTTCCGGGAGCTCAACCACGCGCCACGTGTCACCAATATACATCATCTTTTCTGACAATAGGAACAGTGATGGAACTGGTTCCTTTCTTTTATGTAATATTTTTTGAAAAGTATCTTCAACGTAAGTATTTTGGCCCCTCTCTCAAATCTCAAGTGGAAATGGATGAAGATGAAAATTCCTATGCCACCCCGAGTTATAGTTTTGTGGCATTTGTTGCTGTAGATCATCTGAGATTGGTCAACTGTGTTTATGGAAAAATATTGTTGCCGTCCAAGTGTTGAAAATGCCTAGGCTGCTAGAGGTGACTAAGCTGACGAATTGCAGATAATTAGTCTGGAGGAGCTACACGTATATGCTTTAGTTGTATTTTCTATCCTACAGCATATCATTGGCAGATATTGTATCTGTGTGTTTTAGGTTTTCTTTTGGATTTTTGCCCTTTGTTGTTTTTTATCTGTTGAGAATATACAAGTCCCGCATCGGAAATTATAAGCTTTGCTGAACAATATATAAGATTTTGGGATGCCTCCACCAATTACCATTTGGTTTCAGATTGGATGCTCCTATAGTTAACATAGTATCTGAGTCAGGTTATACAGGTCCCAACCCTACTACTGTAATTCGTGCCTGCATAGAGTGCGATTCGAAGACATGGGTGTTAAATGGGTATAATTCGCATATTGGACAAGTCAATGTGCTAGTACCCTAACAATACCTCGTTCACTTTTACTCGTGCTGATGTGGGACAAAGAGAATACTAATATGTGTTGCTACTGGAAACAATTTATTGGCTTTATGGAGAACTAATATGCTCTCTTCTTTATTCCTTCACTTGAATCCCATCCATTCTTGAGGCTCTTCATCACTCGTCGATCGCTCGTAAAACCCTATTTTGTTGGTTGTGTGTTGACTTTTTATTGGTTTGACGGGTTTTGGATTCATGAACTCGTTGATGGCGATTGATTGCATCAGTATTTCCTCGTCGAACTACAAAGAGATCAAAATGAGTGATCTCGCTGGCAGATTAAGGTAGAGAATCACAGGTGGAAAGATTGAGAACCAGAGGTGGTGAGATTGACAAAAATCCAAGATAGGAATGCATTGTAAAGGTGAGATCTAGTATTTCATGTAAACCTCTCTTTCGTTGTGCTTCTCGATTAAATCCACACTAGTTCGGATAAATATCACTTCAACTCGTTCTAACTCAGCTGACTCACCGATATTTCGGGTGTTTCAATCGATATATAGTCGATTCAGAGCGATTTGAGGTGGAATCACTGATTATTTGACTCATGTAATCTTATTATAGGATCAGTCACTCATGAAACGAGTCCACTCTGCCGTGACTTAAACAATGTTTTGTAGAGTTATATCAGAACAAGCTCCTCATCAACATCATGTATATGTATATAATTATATTAATTTGGATGCTCTTTAAATGTTCAATACTATCTTTAATTATAGTTGGCACTCTAACGCACTATTAGGGCATTGGGCATTCTGGTCACTACCAAAGTTGTGGAACATGGAATGCTTTGGTGCATGTAACGAGAAAGGGTATGTGGTTTTGTTTAGTTGGGATGCTATTTCAGTTTGCGGTTAGCTTGGAGCTATTATTTGGGTTGTTTTGAATAAGTTTTTGTCTTCGGCACTAAGTACTGGAGTATCAATGTTTTTGTAGAGATGCTTGGGATGGAGCAATTATTAGAATTTTGAATATGGGGGGCACAATTTCACTCTCAGGGAAGAATATCTGGTAAGATTAGTCCCAATGGACCAAACACTCCATGTCACCGAGCATAATTCATCCACGTGTTAGACTCAAGTCACTCCACACGCAAGGGGGTTGTGTTGAGAATACTTAAAGTTCCACATTGGGAAATTACGGCCGAGAAAATAATATATAATCAGGTTGCGTCATCCATTACCAAGTAATTTTGTGTTGGATGCTCTGAGTTTAACATTGTTTGAATTTTCAGAAGTCGCTACATAACAAAATGGTGTCGCGTAGGGACTATGGCAGTTGACTATCTCTAACATCCCTGCTTATTGTCGAGGATGATAGAGAAGACGCGGCTGTATTTGATTTATCCTTATCTGTCATCTTTATTTTCTTAGCCACCCTGCCAAAAGAGAAGAAAAAGGTCAATATTTTCTTTATCAGCGGTGTCAATCTGGCCAAGTGAGAAGGGCTTTGTCATTTCCAAACTTAGCCCAAATATCTTATGGGCTTCGGGCTTCAGCTTTTGGGCTAGAATAGTTTGCTCAAACTCAGGTCACAATTGTTTTACGGCTTCAGACCCTAATTTGGGTCAGCCCAAGATTTCGAACTAATTTGATAGTTTTTGCCTATTATCATCAATCTTTATTTAGTGGAGGTTACTAAAATTCACAATCTGTATGTACCAAGTTTATTTACTAGAGG
This sequence comes from Sambucus nigra, assembly GCA_949130495.1. Classification (NCBI taxonomy): domain Eukaryota; kingdom Viridiplantae; phylum Streptophyta; class Magnoliopsida; order Dipsacales; family Adoxaceae; genus Sambucus; species Sambucus nigra. Next base: position 44,900,852 of record OX422219.1, on the reverse strand, counting down.
CTAAAGAGAAGAAAGTAGGCAATAAATAGCTATCTCATATGAGTTGTTATTCTTGGAACAGATTTAATTTTGGTTCCTGAAAGCAATACTCATGTCTCATTTGAACTCAATCTATTACAATTATTCTTTTGGCTGGACTATTATTTTCTTCAAGAGATGATCATCTTTTCTGATGTTAATATGCATTTTTTCATTTTTGCAGACTTGGTTGGAATTGCGGAACGAATGGCCACGGTGAAGCATAAGATTCTAGTTTTATCTGGTAAGGGCGGGGTTGGCAAGAGCACATTCTCGGCTCAACTCTCGTTTGCACTAGCAGCTATGGATTTCCAAGTGGGCCTCCTTGATATTGACATTTGTGGCCCAAGCATCCCAAAGATGTTGGGTCTAGAAGGCCAAGAGATTCACCAAAGTAACCTCGGTTGGTCTCCTGTCTATGTCGAGTCCAACCTTGGGGTCATGTCGATTGGGTTCATGCTCCCGAATCCAGATGATGCCGTCATATGGAGGGGCCCACGCAAGAACGGTATTATCAAGCAATTCTTGAAAGATGTTTATTGGGGTGAGCTCGATTTTCTTGTGGTTGATGCCCCACCAGGGACCTCAGATGAGCATATCTCAATTGTCCAATTCCTCCAACAAACGGGCATAGATGGTGCTATAATCGTCACCACCCCACAACAGGTTTACTTTTTACTATTATTTACTTTTTTAGGGTTTTTTGGCCAATGACCCTCATTTATAAAATATTGAGTTTGACCCAATTTTGAGTTTTGACACCCTGAAAACGTCATAAATAAATTGTCGGGTTATTTGCACATTGAGGTTCGGTTGTGTAATTTTAGTTATGGGTCCACCGTTTTTCATATTTACACTTTTTGGGGCTCTTTTTCACATTTGCAACGCTTTTTAATATTTTTTGTCACAGTTTTTTTTCTCTCGAAGGCGTCGCAAAAAGGGAAAATATGCAAAACTTTGGACCCCGGACCAAAAATATATATAATTACTGGAGCCCAAAATGCAAATAATTGTAAACTGTTTGTGACCTTTTTTTGCCAGATTCGTTTGTGACATTTAATGACACTTTTAGGTGTCGGTCCAAGAAGTGAAAATCGTGAAGACCAAACTCAATATAGCAAAATAAATGAATCCCAAATAACCTTTTATATCATTCTTTCTTTGTTATTATTATATTTGGCATGACATAAGTTTGACATCACCTCAAAACAGGTCTCATTAATAGACGTGAGGAAAGAGGTGAGTTTCTGCAAGAAAGTCGGCATACAAGTCCTCGGAGTTGTTGAGAACATGAGCGCCTTGTGCCAACCCGTGTCAGATATCAAATTCATGAGGATGACGAAAGAAGGCGAACAAGAAGACGTGACCGAGTGGGCTATGAAGCAAATGAGAGAGAAAGTACCGGAAGTCCTTGATTTGGTTGCGTGCAGTGAAGTATTCGATAGTAGCGGTGGTGGTGCCACAAAAATGTGTAACGAAATGGGTGTGCCGTTTCTTGGCAAGGTTCCATTAGACCCTCACCTATGCAAGGCGGCTGAAGAAGGTAGATCATGCTTTTCCGATAATAAATGTGGTGTGAGCGCCCCCGCGCTTAAGAGGATCATAGAGAAATTAGTGGCGAGTCAATTGGCGGAAAGAATGGATGATGTTGCCTAGGTGTTTTTCAAGATTGAATATTGTGAATCAAGTTTATTGTTTTACACAATTTTCCTTTCCAAGACTTATTTATTTGTTTGTTTGTTGACAAAGTTTTGATTTTTATAGGAGAATTGATTAAGTTATATGGAATAATCAAGTACGTATTCGGACCCCAGGTTTATATAACTTTATGAAATTTCTTACTTAGTGGATTTTGCAGGATACTTCCTAAAGCAACATGTTAACTGTGAAACACAATAATGAAGCAAAGATTTGCCACTAATGACAATGCCCGTTTGAGTTGGACGAAAAGGGTTGCAAGTTGCATGGTTATCATTTAAAAATATATTCCTCCGTGGGCATTTGATGCATTCAAAACTCAATTTTTCGAAACCTATAGCAGTTTTCTTTTATATATTTCGTCATATTTCTATAAAACTTGGTTAACTTGATAAAAACTCGTGTCCTTAACACTCCCATCACCAGTCCCAACTTTTGTAAAAAAAAAAAAAAATAGCTGTTAAAAAAAAACACTATTTTACCCCAATCAAACTCAAGTGATTTGTCCGAGTATGTTGAGTCCATTAAATGAATTATATCCTGAAGTTTTGTTGGTACATATAGCATAGTCCGTGTTAAAATACTCTTGCGGCATAAGATAGTAGCGTGATATGCCACTTGGTTTGCGAAGTTAATCAGTTTAGTTGGTCTATGTAGCGTTGTTCGTGCTAAAATACTTTTGATATAAATTATGTTGATTGAGAATATGTGATTTAACACAAGTTATTTTGTTTGAGTATGTGTTTGTGAGTTTAATGTACTACGCCTCCCAAATTAATAGACAAGCTTTCTGTTTTAGTTTGTCCGAAATTAATAGTTGTGTCTTTGAAAATAATATAAAAAACTAGATCAGATTACAAAGTTGCCCATTCGAACAATACCTATAAAAAAACGATAGTTGTGTCTTTTCCGCCTGTGTCGTGCTTAACTTTTTTTTTTTTTTTTGACACTGCCGGTCCCAAACAGGAAAAAAGGAGGAGGGTTGCGTTAGGTAGCTGACAGCCAGCGTAAAACTTTGTCAGATCCTTATGAACATGAATCCTATGAATATACGTGCTAATGCTAGGGCATTCCCCTTAAGCGATGCGTTGCGCCTGCCACCGGGTGTCTCGAAAAATAGGCAAGGTGCGTTGCGCCTGCCACCGGGTGTCTCGAAAAATAGGTAAGGGGCGACGCATCGGCGCCCGGATGCGACGATAAATACGCAAGGGTTCCTGCAACAAGCTAGACATGTGCGGGTAAAGAAGCTAGTCCAGGATACTAGACTTAGGTTAGCGACTTGGAACATAGGGACTATGACAGGAAAAGGGATGGAGTTAGTAGATACCATGATAAGAAGAAAAGTTAACATAGCTTGTTTACAAGAAACTAAATGGGTCGGTGAGAAAGCTAGAGAAATAGAATATACAGGATTTAAATTATATTATACAGGAAAACATAGAAATAAGAACGGAGTTGGAATAATAGTAGATAAAAACTTTAAGGACGATATCGTAACCGTTATTAGGAAAGATGATAGACTTATACTTGTAAAATTGGTATTAGGTGAAAACATAATTAATATTGTTAGTGCTTATGCACCTCAAGTAGGATTAGATGAGCACACTAAAGTACAATTTTGGGAACAAATGGATGAACTAATTCAAGAAATACCCCTAGGTGAGAAAATCTATATAGGTGGAGATTTTAATGGCCATGTAGGAGAAGATCGTGTAGGATATGAGATAGTGCATGGAGGACATGGTTTTGGAGATAGGAACGACGGGGGAGAGTCTATCTTAGATTTTGCGATGGCTTATGATTTTGTACTAGTAAATACATGTTTTAAAAAGAAGCTTGAACACTTAATAACTTATAAAAGTGGAACACATAAGAGCCAAATAGATTTTTTCATTACTAGGAAAGGAGACCGATTAACGTGTAAAGATTGTAAGGTTATCCTGGGAGAGAGCTTAACCTCACAACATAGGATAATGGTGTTGGATATAAATATTAAAAATCAATCACGAGTGCGAAAAATGAAGATTAACCCACGAACTAGGTGGTGGAATTTAAAAGGAGAGAAATAAGAACTATTTAAAGATAAAGTATTAAATGAAGCAACATGGAATTGTGAATAAAAAACTAACATAATGTGGAAAAAGATGGCCACATGCATTAGGAGAATATCAAAAGAAATTCTTGGAGAATCAAAAGGCAAAGGGCTACAGTCTAAAGAAACTTGGTGGTGGAATGAAGAAGTACAGAATATAGTAAAAATTAAAAGGGAGTGCTTTAAAACATGGCAAACAAATAGAAATGTAGAGAATTTTGAGAAATATAAATGGGCTAAAAAGGAAGTTAAGAAAGTGGTAAGAGATGCTAAGTTAAAAGTGTATGATGATCTTTATACAAAATTAGGAACACAAAAAAGGGAAAAGAGTATTTATAAGCTTGATAAACTTAGGGATAGGAAAACAAAAGATTTTAATAACGTTAAGTGCATCAAAAGTGATGATTCGAGAGTCCTAGTCAAAGATGACGAAATTATGGAAAGATGGAAAAACTACTTTGAGAGGTTATTAAATGGAGATAATGAGAGTAGAGTAGATATAGAGGAACTTAGGGAGACTCGAGAAGATATATTTTTTCGTAGAATTAGGACAAAAGAGGTCATGATTGCTCTAAAAAAGATGAAAACAGGGAATGCTTTAGCACCAGATGGTATCCCTATTGAGGTTTGGAAGTGCTTAGGGGAGGATGGAGTATCATGGCTTACAAAATTATTTAATAGAATTTTAATGACTAATAGGATGCCCGATGAATGGAGAAAAAGTATTTTAGTACCTATTTATAAAAATAAAGGGGACATACAAAGTTGTTCAAATTATCGTGGTATTAAGTTAATGAGTCATACAATAAAACTTTGGGAGAGAGTGATTAATATAGATTGAGATTGAAGACAACGGTATCTGAGAATCAATTTGGGTTTATGCCTGAGAGGTCAACAATGAAAGCAATCTATTTATTGAGGAGATTAATGGAGAGGTATAGAGAGAAAAAGAAGGATCTTCATATGGTTTTTATAGATTTGGAGAAGGCGTATGATAGGATACCCAGATATATAATATGGTGGGTTCTACATAAAAGAGGAGTGACTCGCAGATATATTGACGTGATTAAGGATATGTATGATGGTGCGATGACTACAGTAAGAACATCAGCTGGAGAAAGTAGTGAATTTTCAATTACGGTAGGGCTACACCAAGGTTCAGCATTAAGTCCTTATCTCTTTGCGCTTGTTATGGATGAGTTGACTGGACAAATACAAGATGAGGTGCCATGGTGTATGCTATTTACAGATGATATTATTTTAGTCGATGAGACTAAGATGGGGATAAATGCTAGGTTAGAATTGTGGAGAGAAACTTTAGAAACAAGAGGATTTAAAATAAGCAGAACTAAAACAGAATATGTGGAGTGTAATTTTAGTAGTAATAGGAGGACAAATGGAGATGTGGTGAAATTGGAGGGTCAAGAAATACCTAGAAATGATCATTTTCGTTATTTAGGATCGATTATACAAAAAGATGGAGATATTAGTGATGATGTTACGCATAGGATTAGAGCAGGCTGGGTTAAGTGAAGAAGTGAGACCGACATTCTGTGTGATAGGCGTATACCTTTGAAGTTAAAAGGAAAATTTTATAGGACGGCCATTAGACCCACCATGTTATATGGGACAGAGTGTTGGGCAACCAAGAAACAAAATGTGCAGAAAATGAGTGTGACGGAGATGCGAATGCTAAGATGGATTTGTGCTTAAACTCGAAAGGATAAAATTAAAAATGAACAAATTCGTGAAACGGTAAAAGTAGCTCCTATAGAAGATAAATTGAGAGAAAATCGACTTAGATGGTTTGGACACGTCAAGCGTAGACCAATGGATGCTCCTGTAAGGAAGAGTGATTTAGTTAGTATTGATGGTAACCCAAGGGGTAGAGGTAGGCCTAAATTAACTTGGTGGGATATTATAAAAAAGGACATGATATCATGTGGTTTAACCGAAGATATTGCACTGGACAGAATGAAATGAAAAAATAGGATTCATGTAGCCGACCCCAAATAATTGGAAAAAGGCTTTGTTGAGTTGAGTTGAGTTGAGTATCCTTTGCATTCAAAGATATTCCCTATTTTTAGCTTGTAAATGCTCGACTAGTAATTTAGAATAGAGGGAGTGTTAGACTTGTATTATGTTATGTTCTTTTTTAAATAATATTTTGATGATTATCTAACCCACTTTCTTATTGATTATTTTCTTAATTTAATTTTTTACTGTATTATAAAAAACTAGTTTGCATTTTAGCTCATCATTTTATAATCTCACTAAAGTGGGACACACACACATACACAAACATATGTATGCATATACACAAATGATAGCTTAAATTATTTAACAATTATTTGGATTTTTTAATGTATTAACCCATATTTTTAATTAATTAAATAAATTATTTAATAAATATTTTAAGTTTCCTTGTGTGAATGATTGTTGTGTAAATTATTGAAACATTAGTTTCAAGTTATAACTGAAGTTAAATCGATAATTTAAAATATATTTGCACACTCCATAATTTAATAATCGCGTTGTTATTTATTTTGTTTTGCGAGTGTGTATCGTTAGACACTTTGGGCTAAGTTTTGGAATCATATAAGTATAGTTGGGCTTATTTGGAGGTATTAAATTAGACACATAAGAGACATGGGGAAGTTAGAAGATAAATAGTTGTTTAACCCTCATAATTAACAGATCATAACAAAAGAATAAACCCTAGCTGCATAGGAGACAATTGGAGAGTAAGAGATTCAACAAGGGACGTAACTAAATATTCAACAAAGAGATTTTCATGCTAGGAATAACTTGCTCTACTACATATTAACTACAACTTATTTATGTTCAATTACTGACATGATTTAGAATAGTTTAGTCACATGCTAGAATTGAATCTTATGATAAATCATAATATAAATTAGGTTTATTATGTTGAATGCTTAAAACTATTTAGACCCGTTATAGGAATGATAGATAACATCGATTCACATGCTTAGGGTGAGAAATTATAATTAAACATGTTGTTAATTGATTAATTTTGTAATTAACTGAACCCATAGGAAGAACATGGTAATGAAAGATATCAAAAATATTTTGTAATAACAACAGAGATTAAAATGAGATGGATTTTAGACTCATGCATATTACGGTTTTGTGACACCCCGCCTACTTTAATCACGAGTGATCAGTCATTTATCAAAATAAACAGGAATCGCATTAGGTTCATTCTTAGCATCACTGTCGAAAACCATTTAAATTACTAACCACCAATGTTAAATTAAATCGGTGTCAATTTTCATCTTCCATTAACATAACCACATGCGGAAAATAAAACGGAATTGCTCAACCACAACAAATATAGAAGTCTGAATCATTACACGATAAATATATAAATAATGAGTACCGAACAAACCATCCGCTCCAAAAATAAATCCAAACCATAAGTTTAAAGAAAATAAACTGAATGTAACTACATCGTTCGAGAAATAAAACTGAAATAATGTACTAATGGAAAGGGGCAACATGCCCAAATGAAACTACTGAATCAACAACCTAGTATAAGAATGAATAACCGAGGCGTGTACTCAAAGTTCTGTAAGCCTCCACAATGCTGCAGCTACGCATTCCTGGAATAAGTCATGAAGCTTGGCGTCCCTGAGGCTGAACACCTAAAATATTTTGGAAAAAGATATCTTGACACAGGTCACAGCCCAAAACCATTTGAAAAATATTTAGCAAGCACTTAAGATGCAACAATTAAATATGCATTAACACTTTCATATTTAAGCTGGTGTCGCACTCTCTTGAGATATTACTCACCCCTCAACTATTGTGCACACCTAACGCTGACCTTCTAACCCAACTAATTATGCTACCCCACCTAACTAGCCTCGTTACACTTCTTTCTATCACGCTACTCCAGCCCGAGTATTCCTTACTTTGATTTATAAGTTGTTTTACTCATTAACTTATTTAATCATTCCATATTTAATTACTCATATAACATTCGCAGTAGTTATATATGGAATACCATTTAATCATATAATGTTCACACTAGTTATATTTGAAATACTAATAAATCATATAATGTTCACACTAGTTATATATGAAATACCACTTAATCATATAACGTTCACACTAGTTATATTTGAAATACATTCACACTTTATGTATTTATACCGTATATAATTATTTACTCGTATTATATACGTACCAGTATACTACAACATTCACACACATGTCGCGTATAATAACCATCCTCCCGAATAATAACTCACATGGTGCTTATCTCTACAGTGCTATCATATCTTAGGTATGCTCACTCTAATCCTGTTACCACAAGTCAGACTAGCTCACATTGAACTTTTGATAAAAATATCACAAACATAATGGAGGCGGTCATATTTCTTCGAGAGTGAGATCGAATTATACCCAAAACGTCTCACCTCGAAAATAAATCACACAATAAAATACCGGACTATATGACCTAGGGACTATACTCTTTCTTCATTCACTAGTCAGGGAATTCACCCACATTGCGCAACCTCAGATGATAGCACTAGAGGGGTATGCTTTCATATAAATATCACTCACCCCGATATTTATAAAATACACACATAAATATATATACTGTCTCTATACCCGTATATATAAATAAATACAAATCCGGAGAAAAATCTTGCCTAACACCTGCAGCACAAGCCAATAATCCCTGAGTCTATCTCACGACTCAAATTTTATTTAAATTTACACTAATTAAATAATTAATGTAGCATTATCTTGATAAAATATCCGGACACACCCAATCGGCTCGTTTCCATCCCAAATTCCCATTCTAATCCCAAGGGTCCTTATCCCATTGGAATTCTTAAAAATCACAAATTCGCACAACTTTAATATTCTAACCGATTAAACACCTTTCACTAAAACAACTATAACTCTCTCCAAAGAAATCTAAATGACCTAATTTTAATATCTTTAAAAAGGTAAGATCCATACCTTTATTTTCATATATGGCCTATTTTCTAATTCAAATTACACAGAAAATGGCATGCATTTGAAGTGACACTAAAATTTGCGTAACTCAGGTATTCTGACAGATTAAACACCCTTTACTAAAACAGCTATAACTCTCCCCACAGAAGTCCAAATGACCTCATTCAAATCTTATTAGAAATATAGGATCCATATATTTCTTTTCATCTATGGCCCATCGTCTAATTCAATTCACACAAAAAATGGCATGCATTTGAAATGATTCCAAAATTTGCATAACTTAGGTATTCTCACAGATTAAACACTTTTTACTAAAACAACTATAACTCTCTCCACAAAAGTTCAAATGACATAATTTAAAGATTATTACAAATATAAGATCCACATATTTCTTTTCATCTATGGCCCATTGTCTAATTCAATTCACACAAAAAAATGGCATGCATTTGAAGTGACACCAAAATTTGCATAACTCAGGTATTCTGACAGATTAAACACCCTTAACTAAAACAACTATAATTCTCTCCACAAAAGTTCAAATGACCTTATTCAATGTTTATTAGAAATATAAGATCGATATATTTCTTTTCATCTATGGCCCATTGTCTAATTCAATCCACACAGAAAATGGCATGCATTTGAAATAACACCAAAATTTGCGCAACTCAGGTATTATGACAGATTAAACACCCTTTACTAAAATAACTATAACTCTCTACACATAAGTCCAAATGACCTCATTCAAATATTATTAGAAATCTAAGATTCATTTCTTTCTTTTCATCTATATCCCATCGTCTAATTCAAATTAAACGAAAAATGACATGCATTTGAAGTGCGGCCAAAATTTCTAACATGTGTTTCTTTAATCTTCACAAGAATTATTTAAGATCACATATTTTCTATGAATCAATCTTAGATTTATTTATCAATATTCTATCCATCATATAGGGTTCAGTTCTCAGATTTCATATGGTTTAATTATCACATTCAATATCTGTGAATTCATTCCCCAAAATCTCATTTACTTATGATGACCCTCCCCCCAAACGGATTTGTCTACACCTACCATTATATGAACCTGAATTTTTGCTAATTAAATTGAAAGCAAGTTAATCACTCGCCTTTCTATCTTCCTAAGGTTTGATTACACGTTGTAGAAGACGAATTAGTGATAACACTCCCAAATCCCCTTCGATTTTGGCTCCTAAACTCTCATCTTTTCTTTCTTCTCTCTTCTTTCAATTTCTAGGGTACAGAATATGAACCTTGGCTATATAAAACTCTTAGAACTAGGATTTTAATCATAAATCCCGAAATTAGACTAATGAGCAAAGCCCAAATGTCCCGAATACCCCCATATGGGTCCGATTATGTCTGAAAAGGCTCCATGACTCAATTACTTCCCCGGGTACTCTATTAGGACTAACTCGACCTATCCGGAACCAACGGTGTAATCGAAATCACCATTCGAGTCACTCTACACAAATTTACTATCTCGACTTCATATAGTCTACACGCGACTCCCGGATGAGGTATAACACTGCCACGTCATTATCACTTGTTAGGACGTAAAATAATTATTTACTATTCACTTAGTAATTATATTACATAAATATTAATTATTATCTCTCCCGATTAATATTTTAATAACCATATAGTTATAAATTCAAATAAATTACGGCACACGTGTAATTTAAAAATACTCAAATTAATTAAATTATAAATACTCATAAATACGGGGTGTTATAGGTTTCAAAAACTCATTACCTAAGAGATATGGATAGTTTCATTGCGAATCTAGTAGGATCCAATATAGAAGAATATATTTCATAAATCACTGTAAATCTTCCAGTATGTGACCCTACAAAGCAAGATGCATGCGGACACCCAAACAAAATGTGGATCTTGAAGAATTTGAGACATCTCTCAATTTCTCATCTCCTTCTTTCCATTTCTCTCTCTCCTCTAAACCCTAGTCATCTCTCTCTCTCTCTCTCCCCCGAATGTGTGATGTTCTGAGATATATGAAGAATCCTCCTCATACTCCTCTATATAGGAGTATGAGGCTAGATAAAGATACTTTGAAAATATAAATAATTACTTGCTTTTATAACTAGGATTATATTGAGGACCCAGTACAAAATATTAAATTACATTCCAAACAAAAAAATGGAAATATCAAAATCTTCCCATAATTTATTTAAGTTTCTGTTTAATTATAATTAATTCCATTAAATAATTACAACTCCATTCTATATAATTATCTCAAATTACTTGAATAAAGAGACGTTCTTTGCAAAGTTAGATAACACATAATGTGATTTTTCGCGTTAAATATTCAATACCCGCTTAATGAAATTCACTTTTTCGCAAATTGATTTTCCCCAACATCTTATTATCCCTTAATCTCAAACATAACTTATTTAATGTTCTACAAAATACGAATCCATTAGTCATGTTTACTTATAGAATCAAAACTTATTAGTTTATCAAGTGGGTATCACAATCCAAAATATCTTCTGGATGCGTATTCCTTTAGAATATTATCTCTGATATATTCATATGATAATTTCTTAACCTAGAGAGATTATTGGCCCAATAAATGTAATATCACTCACAACAAATCAAAGTAATAATTATGTGAATATTTCAATCCTCCTAATTCTCGAAAAATATATTCACCCTTTGCAAACTTGTGAGATTGTGTAAGTCTAATCCAATTAGTACCTAGGCTTGAATTTCACTCTTAGTCTTGTTCAATAAATTTATGATGTACTGGTACAATCTTCTTTTGAATTATAAGACTAGTTCTCGAACATTAGACAAGTTCCCGTAGTCAAGATAAATTACTAAGATTTTACACTTAACTTTACTAATACGATGTCAACTCTCAATCTAAGATGTGAACTGTTCAATCAGATCAAAATTAGAATTTGGTTTTCTGTCATTGAGTCGAACTCAACTCACTAGAATTCCTATTAAGTGCAAGCGACCGACATATATAATATATTTATAAACAAATATATGCCATTCCCCAAAACATGATTCCTATTTAAAAATGAGCTTTCACAATATCCTATTAATAAATAATAAATGCCAAAAATATGGTTATAATAATAAAACCCCAAAAATATTCCACTTAGTCTTGAACCCATGTGCCTATGCATCTAAACACCATTTACTCAAATGATAATTAAAAGCCTTAGCTCGTAAGATCTTTGTAAAATGATACGCCAAGTTTTTCTGATATGTAATCTTGGTCAGGATGACGTCGTCTCTTCGTATGATCTCGTGTACACTACGCCAAAATTGAAAATGGTCACGACAGGGTGATCACAATTTTTGTGGTCATAGTCCAAAATCGTGATCATGAATTTTTTACCATGACTTTGTCTGTGACCCCATCCAGGAGTGATCTATATCACACATTGGTCACGGTCTAAACTCATGACTCAATCGGGACTCATTTGGCTGGAGAAATGGCTCCAAGTTGGTCATTTTACTGGTCACCTTTTTAAAGCGTGACCATTTATTAAAGATTGTGACTAATATATGTGAAATATGGCCACGGTCTAGAATTGTGACCCTTAAGCATGAAATTTAAAATGGCCACGATAACTAGGCCACGGTTCTGAACCGTGAGTAGGTACCGAAGAATTTTAAGGGTCACGGTTGTGAACCCTGACTACAATTACTAATCATGAATAGTTAATTTAATTCAAAATGGTCACGAACTTAATCACAATCCTGAACCATGATCCCCTTTAAGGTATAAATAAGACCCATTAGGGTTTATTTCTCGATTACTTCATTTTACTCTCTCTCTCTCTCTCTCTCTCTCAGATTTCACCACCTACTTCCACCTCCGGATAATACCGTCATGCCACCACCTTTCTCTTACTCACATCACTATCTCTGCATATGTTTATGTATATAGTTATGTATGTTTATGTTTATATATATATATATATATGTGTGTGTGTGTGTGTGTGTGTGTGTGGAGCTATTAAGGTTGGGGTAAAAAGTAACCCTAAACATTTGTACATTTCTGGGCTTTTAAGGATTTAGCCACGATATATTATTTCATAATTATTAGGGCAAAATGTTATTTCATCGTTGTTAGGGAAAAATATTAGGGCAAAACTTGTTAGGGGAAGATGTTAGGGCAAAAGTTATTTCATAATTTTTAAGGAAAAATGTTAATGTTAGGAATATGAATTACCCATAAATTGGGAATATGAATTGCCCATAAATTATTAGGGCAAAACGTTAATGTTGGGAATAATAATTAATTTTAAGTTATTTAATAATTGTTATTTCCATTATTATGCATAAATTGTTTCATAATTGTTTATGTATATAATTGTGTAAGTTTGGAATATGAATTACTCATAAATTCTTTTAGAGTTAGTTGATGTGATGAACAAAATGATTGTAGTGTTTACTTCTAATTGAATAACATGTTGACATTTTTTCTTCTCGTTCTATGTGTGCATGCAACTGGAGAACAATTATTGAAGCTCATCACATTATAGATTCTTTCTTTATTAGGTAATTTTGCTTATATTTTATGTTATGTAAAATAGTCTTATATATATTTATAAATTCTTGGTTGACTGTTGTATTCATATTCACACCTTCCTTAAGTGATTGAGATTTGGGTGAATTCAAATTGGTAGAAGGGCTATGTCATTGGTGGCCACATAGTAATTCTAGGATTAATTGAATTAAAATTGAACTAAAATTAAACTTGTTATATTTTATTGATTAATTAGAAAATAATAATTATTTGATGTTGATATTGTCAACATGAAGGATAACTTCACTTAAAGGATGATCCTTCATTTCATTGAGAGTTTGTGTATTGTTTTATTTCTTATATATATATATATATATATATATATATATATATATATATATATATATATATATATATATATATATATATATATATATATATCTTCTTTGTTAATTGTTGTGGCCGTGTTCACCCCTTTAGATGAACAAAAAATGGTGGAAGGTCTTTGTCATTAGTGGACAAATAATAATTGTAGGATTAATTATATTAAAATCGAACTAAAATTAGACTTGGTGTGTTTGATTTATTACTTGAAAAACATAAATCATTTAATGGACTCATAGTAAATTTAGGATTATTCATCTTCCTATTCATATTATAAAGCTTCGATCATGTTCACACCCCTATTGTTATACATCATCTAAGGAATAAATGAGTCATGGTAATAGTTACTTTCAACAGAAAACCGAGAGATTATAATTGGATCGCACAAAAATCGCTTTTATTAGTGTGCCCCATATAGAGGGGACTTCTATTTACCAGAATGGAAATAAAAAAATTGAATAGTTTAATTACCTCATAAATCGTAGAGTTAATCCCTCACAACCGAAATGTTTGATCGTATACTATTTTCCCTGCCAAAATACTGGGATGAGGAAATAGAGAATATATTTTGCATTCATAGCCCTGACTATGCATTGACATTGATGACACTATTAGAAATAGAGGAATAAAATATTCATCCATTGTGGAAAATATTTCATAAATAGAGCATTCACCTAGATTGCAATGTTTCACAACATATGCATAATAAATGTGATGTTGCCAAAAATTTGAAGAAGAAAGGGTTTCGAGTTCCTGTTACGAACATTTATACCGAAACCATAGATATGCTTCCACCCAGTTGGTCACATGAATCTTTTCACTAATTATTACAAAATAATACCATGTGGATGAAAATCAGACACATTGAGCATGTTACAAAAGTTGTTGAAGAGGTATACCCCCCTACACACACGCATACATAAATTCTTAAACATGGTAAGAAAATATCAAACAGGAACATAGATAATTAACCAAATAAAGACACTCCTATACCATCTCAATTCTCTCCTAATCAACCACCTAAATTTTAGACACCCGTGGGTTCTCAATACTCTACTCTCATGCAAGTTCATTATACTCCAGCTACACTGTCTTTAAGTAATGGAACTGCATAAATATTTGTTAGTCCAACTCTCATTAACAATAAATCTAAAACACAAGATAAGAAGCACATTGGGTTCACCCCTCACGGTAATCTTACCGGTGATAAAAATGTCATCCAAATTTTAAATCCCGTTGTTTGAAGCTAAAAAATAATACTATGGGCATCGAGAGTTAGACAATTGGAAGACTATTGATCGTGCCGTAAAGGATGACTTGTGGGATCAACTTTGCAAAACATTTACATTTCCAATAGGTCAAAGACACTTGTTATTTTGAGAGTAACTGAGTAACTAAATACCTATCGAAAGAACCTCTAGAATCATTACCTCCTGGTAGGGAGATCAAGTTTTGACATTTATGCATTGAGAGACAAAGTTTCACAAAATATTGAACTGTTTGTGACTCAGTGGAATGACTATTTGTTAAAAGAGTCTAGGGGATAAACATGACCAAAGGGAGATAATAGAGAGAACATGTCAAAAAAAGTTGATGTCCACAAATTTGGGTCCAAATCACATGATGATTTGAATGATAAATGGGTAGAGAGGAAAAATGGGACTCCATAACAAGGGGACGAAGCCTAGTCGGGTTAACATGTACTCGCATGCCCGACGGGATAAACATATCAACAAATTCTTAGACAAATTGGCTCTTCAAACTATTGTGATTTTGAATATAATGATCATATACACGCTATAATAAAATATTATTGAAACTATACTCCTAAATATATTATTATTATTATACTATAGGAAATAGTGGAAGGCAGAAGAAGTTATCAGTTGGAGTGAAACCCCCATAACATCGACTCAGATGCCATATCAAATGTACTTGGAAAGGATAACATATGGAGGACAAGAGGTGTGAGCTCGAAGCTGTCAAGGACTAAATTACTTCACACCGCATTTATATTAGATGAGCTCACATCGGTGAGGAGTCAAATGTCGAATGAGGCAGAAGAAATAAGGAATGTGAAAGAAGAAGTGCCAGGTCTTAAGAAGGACATGGGCTCTATTAACATTACCTTGGGTCAATTGACGCATGTAATTAAGAGATTGTGCCAATTTCTTAGTCAACAACATAGGGCATCTCAATTCATGCCTCAAGGTTTTCTATTTCCCACATCTCAAGGTTTCCCTCCCAAATACCTCCTGTAACATTCCCCTCTCATGCACCCTGCACCTACTGCACCTTTTTTCCGAGCATCATCATTTTCCATGCACGGTGACTATGCCGAGGAGTATCATATGAGGAACTTGGCCAATACCAGGTTCATTGGATAGTGTACAATCGTTTCTACAATTCTAAGGACACTTGTGCACGATCACTTTTTGTGAAAAGGTGAGGCTAAGATATTATTGGATATAACCTATATGTGTTGCGATTACGTGGGTGTGCTAGTTTACCACTCGAGTGAGAAGGCTCCATTTATCACGTATAAGAAGGTATTTATCGACTAACTAATTTATTTATTGGTGAAGATTGTGTAATGGACAATTTTTTTCATATTTTGAGACAAGTGTAATTATTTTAATTTCGTGGGACGTATAATGACATCTTAATTTATTTTAATTTTAATTTTCTGGAGTTTAATGACATCTTATTAATTTTAATTTTATTTCATATTGATTGAATTCTTGGATTGAATGAATTTGCTTGAATTATCAATTGAGAGTTCTTGTATGAAATTTGACCTTCTTTTCAACCTATTTGTATAGGTGAATTGAATTATGAATATTTCTTTAATGCATTTCCCACCATACAAAGAGTGGATGGGAGAGAGTATTAGAGACTCCGATGAGTATGTAAAAGGTGTCATGAATTTTTTAACTATGAAGATAGAAATCTTAACAATGACAAGATTTCCTGTCCGTGCACCCATTGTATGAACGATAAATTTAAGTCTTTGGAAGATGTTAAGTTTCATTTTCTATGCTTGTGTATGTCAAAAATAATAAAATATAGATTTACATCCTGAATAAAATACATCACGTGGAGCCTTTGTGACAAGACATAGACTCCCTCTTAAGGCAAAAAAAGGGTCGGCCTGATTATGAATTGTGCTCGGCCCAGGTGCCTTTGTTCTCGGCCTCATGTTCCACCTGCTAATCCGACAATTGTTTTATGAAATTGAATAACCCACCTTGGTGACCTAATTAATGTCATTGCTAAAACACATAAGAAAAACCCACCAATCATGCTGGTGACACCTGAACACATGGTAAATATGTACTCCTGCCCACTCTATTTGGGTTGTAACTAATTCATTCTTATTTGTCATATCATGTGTAAATGGTGTAACTTCCTGATCTATGAAGGCATTCCACCCATCCTCAATATTCTCCTGTAACTAACTATAAATAGCACAGAATGCCACATGGATAGGGGACTGAAGTCATCATCCTCGTGCAAATCCTATATATGTATCCATTTTTAGAAACTAATAATTTTACCATCACTGAACTTGTGGACGTGGGTAACATTTCTGAACCGAACCTCATAAATCCTATTTTTTCTCTTTATCTCGCACCGCCATTCTCTGTTTCCTTTTACTAGCTAAATCATTATTTTTTATTTTTTTATTACCGATTAAGCCCCAAGCTAAGGCATAAAACCCTTAACCAAATTTAAATGATAACATATAGGCATTGTCTATGGTAATTCGACAAGCCATTGTTTTTTCCTACCGTTCTTAAATTCACTTTTCCTTATTTTATAGTCCTTTGATTTTTGAGAATGGTTGATAACCTAGAGAGTAGTCATATGGCAGAGGCCCTTACACCATCCACTCTGATGAGAATGGGCGACATATAAGGAATACTGATGAGCCTGGAAAAAACCTAGGAGACTATGCAAGAGAGAATTAAGTAGCTAATGCAGACACTCTATGCTGGACATAGCGGGCTCGCTGTGGATCCTGCCACCCCAGTGGAGAGAGTAGCATTAAAAGGAAGAGGAGAAATGCTACCTCCAGCTCCTTACAGGGACAGAAGGCATGCGCATAGGACACAAGCTCTTGAGAATACCATGAGATTAAGCCTGGGATCACATGACAACAGGAGCATATCCTAATAATTGAGATTACGCCATAATCGATCGTACTGCCCTGGTGTCACCTCTTCCCTATGATCGACAGGATAAGATGACGAGCAATCCTTTTTCGTAGGAAAGACACAACATGTTGGAAATGCTAAGTAGAGGGTTAGCCTTTGATCGATTAGGTCCACGTCCAATAAAAGGACAAGATGTGGTGGCTCACAGGGAGCATAACGCACGATGATGAGAGTCAGTGCCCAACCTGATCAGACGTCTTAGGAAGAGAGCTCATCCAAAAGCTGAGGTAGAACAGTCAAATTTGCAACAGTAAAATCTGAACCAGAGGAGAAACCCTGTAAGGGATCCATCAAGCTCTTAGAAGACCTATTAGGGGAAATATGTAGGTCCAAAAATACTCTTGATATGGATTTTATAAAGAGATCTCCATTCGTTTCCTCAATCATGGGTTATTCGACCCCCACTAAATTCAAACCCCCTATGATCACACCGAAGTATGATGGAAAAACTGATCCTGTTTTGCATGTTGAGGAGTATTAGTCAACTTTTGACATCTACTCCGTCCCGGATGAAATGCGTTGCTGAGATTTTTCCAGTACGATCACCAGCTCTGCTCAAATTTGGCATAACAGCTTGAGACGAGGATAAATCTCTAGTTTTCACTAGTTAGGCGACTTCTTTATCACCAACTTCTACTTTGGAGCGAATCCTGACAAGAGGGTTACCCATCTCCTCAGTGTGTGGCAGAAGGTCGATGAGACCACACGAGATTTCATCACTGGTTTCAACACTGAGATACTTAAAGTAGTAGATTACAATGAACAAACTGCCGTAATCGCATTAATTAGTGGATTGCACCCAGGAAAATTATTTTGGGCCCTGGTAAAGAAACTACCTAAGGCTATGATGGAGCTTCTAGCTAAAGGAGGCAAGATCATGAATGTCGAAGAGTCCATGGTGGTTAAGGAATCTGATTGTCCGAAAGCTACATCTAGAAAAAGCAGTGAGAAGAAGGATCGAAAATATAAGAAGGTTAAAAAGGAAAGTAAGTATAACGAGTACACTCCTCTAACAGTAGGCATAAACAAAATCCTGGAAGAGATTAGAGGAAGCAAAGACTTCAGATGGCCTGACAAGCTCAAGGTACCAGCAAACTCACGTGACAGAAACAAGTACTATGAATTATATAAAAATCACGATCACAATACGGATAAATGAATTGCCCTAAAAATGAGATAAAAATCCTCATTAAAAAGATCAAACTATCCAGTATGCGGACAAAGATGGCCGAGCAGACACAGACGATCACAAGTCCAGAAGACGGTCATAATCTCCTTATGGGAAAACTGATGAGAAGAAAAGAGGACGAGATAAAGATTTAAGAGATGATCCAGATCTCCCAAAGAAGATAAAATAACCATTCCATGAAGTTAAGATGATTTCCTTCGATTGCCACTTCATTCCTGGCAGAGATGCGAGTGGTAGAAAAGAATTGGCAGAATGGAAAGCTAATCTGAATAAGGCTAAGGCCTACGCTCATATCAGCCAGATCAACTTGACAAGCAATGTGGATGCTCGCCCTAGGAAGGTAAACAAATATTGTCTCATTGTAGGGTTTTCTAAACATGACTTATATGGAGTTAGGCCTATCAACGGGTCGAATTCAGATCGGATCTAGGTTGATCCGTATCCGTTTAGTAAGAACTTAATAGGATTCGGATTCGGATCTGGTCTTAATCGGATCTAAAATGTTCGATCCAGATTCGGAGCCATATAAGATCAAATCATATCGGGTTCGGATCCGGGTCTGGCCATATATATACATTTATTTTTTAATTTTTATTTTATCCCAATTCTTTATTTTTTAATCTTAAAATAAAATATATTATAATTTATTATAGTCTATGCTTCATATAAATAAAACATATATTACTTTGATCTATATATATTTATACATATAATACTTATATGGATATGGATATAGATGTATTAATAGATATATAAATTTGTATATGTTATATTTAATCTGATCGGTTCCTTAACGGATCGAATCAGATTAGATCCATATTCGATCCATTTAATAATCGGATATTAAAATATGATCCAAATTCGAGTAAATGGATTGAATTCGGATTGGGTCCGGGTCCAGACCCGACCCATTGGCAACCCTATATGGAGTATTGTGCCCACATGATGACCCTCTGGTCGTCACCATGATGGTCCACGAAAGCAAAGTCACTCGAATTCTCGTAGATTATGCCAGCTCTACAGATGTCATGTTCTATAATTGTTTCCAAAAGGTGAAGCTCCGGGATAGCAAATTAACATCGTATCATCGATTGTTGATCACTTTCTCGGGGGAGAATGTGTATTCCATGGGAACTGTAGAATTGGATGTCATAATAGGATCCTGGCCAACATGCCGAATAGAAATGGTCCATTTCTTTGTACTAGATAAATTTTTCTATCGGCTTATAATGTCATACTCAGGAGAGTAAGTCTGAAAAAATTTAAGATAGTGCCCTCAACAATTCATCAATTCTTAAAGTTTCCCATCCACTATGGAGTAGGCGTGGTCAAAGGCAACCAAGTGGAGGCTCACGAGTGTTATTACACTTCGCTCGACTAAGAGGAGCAGAAAAAATTGACCATCACTTACCAGTTTGAGACTATTGATCCGTGAGATGAGGAAACATTGGTCAAGGGATAGGTGGTCAAAGAAATAGAAATTTTTATTCTCGACGAGGAACACCCTAAGAAGATTATCTAGATCGGGTCGTCCCCAAACCCAGACTTGAAGAAGAATTTGACCGACTTCCTTCGATAATGGAAGAGCGTGTTTGATTGGAGCCATGAATACATCCCCGATATTGACCAAAAATTCATATGCCATGAGTTGAGCATAGTGGATGGCGCTAAATCGATCAAACAAAAGAGACTAGTCTTCGATGTAACAAATATGGGAGTCCAGGAGGAAGTTTAGAAGCTGCAAAAAGCCCACTTCATAAAGGATGTCAAGTATCCTGAGTGGCTCTCTAATGTGGTCATGGTGCGTGTGAAAAATAAAAAATAGAGGATGTGTGTGGATTTTACTAATTTGAATAAGGCATGTCCCAAGGATCATTATCCTTTGCCTAGAAACGACCAGTTAGTTGATGCCACTTCTGGTCACGAGCTGATCAATTTCATGAATGCTTGTTTCAGATACAACCAGATTAGGGTGAAACCATCAGATAAAGAAAAAACATCCTTCATCACCAGTAGGGCACCTACTGTTATAACGTCATGCCCTTCGGTCTCAAGAAAATCAGAGAAACTTATCAACGACTAGTGAACAAGGTGTTTAAAGACGAGATTGGAAGAAATATAGAAGTATATATGGACGTATGTTCACTAAAAGGGAAACAACGATCGACCACGTGAAGGATTTGCAGCGAACCTTCGACCAATTGGAGAAGCATCAAATGAGGCTCAACCCACCCAAATGTGTGTTTGGGGTAAATGAGGGAATGTTCTTAGGCTTTATTGTCGACTAACACAGAATTTAAGATAATCCAAAAAAGATATAATCCTTGATCAACATGTAGTCCCCAACAATAAAGAAAGAGGTGCAAAGGCTGATAAGGTGCGTTGTCACACTAAACAGGTTCATTTCTAGAGCAACTAATAAATTTCTCCCTTTCTTTAAAGTTTTAATAAAAACTTTTGAATGGAACGAGGAATTCGAAAATGCTTTCCTGGAGTTGAAATGATATTTTGGGTTATCCCCTTTCTTGTCGAGACTAATATTCGGGGAAAAACTCTACTTGTACTTGGAGGTATCAGAATATTTTGCCAGTGAAGCTCTGATAAGACAAGAGGATGGTGTAATACCCCGTATTTTTATGCTATATTAATTTGGGGATTTATTAAATTTAATGTGAGTGAATTATTTAATAAAAACCCGGAAATTAATTATGTTATAATTATTAACGTGACGAGAGTTAGTAATTATGTGAAATTTATTGAATATTACTAATGAGGAAAGTAATATATTATATTGGTTATATTGAATGTCATTAGTGAATTAAGTGACAATTTCGGAAATTTAAGTCGGGACGTGCTCGTGTCGGGTCGGGACTAAATTTTGGTAAATAAAAAAAAGTGAATATTTTATAAGTTGTTTGTATGGTCGTTTTGAATGTACCAACGCGTCCGGAAGGGTCGAGATAGTCAGAAAAGTGTACCCGGGGGTGTAGTTTGGGTCTCGGGGCGTTTTTAGGCCTAATTAGTAACCCGGGAGGGCATTTTGGTCATTTTACATTTTTGGGTAATTAAACCCACGAAAATTAGACGGGATATATCTGATATTGAGGTTGTCACCTAGGGTTAGAATACCCAAAACCTAGAACGGCCATTGGAGAAGAGAGGAGAGAGCTCTCAAGCAATTCCAAGGCTCAAAACTCAACCGTTTGCACCGCCGTCACCGCCAACGCGTAGATCGCGAGACGGGGAACGCAACCACACCAAAATCAGCCGCAATCCAGACTTCTGAAAATCCCAGGCAAGTGTTTATCTTGCTTATTTCGTTAGTGCAATTTTCATATTAGTTTAGGAATGATTAGGGAGGAATGATATGGAAGAAAACCCAAATTTGTGATAGGAATTTGCATGTAGTAATGACTTAAACCTCATTCTGGAAATATTTTGTGATGTAGAAGAATAATCCACGAAATTTTGGTGTAAATAAGAAAGAAATTCTGGGATAAAACATATTAGAATCATGATTTAGAGATTTTTAGGGTTCTTGAGTTTTAAATGAATTTCGGTATAATTAATCCATGTTTAGTGACGTAAATTGACATGCTTTACGTAGAATGTGTATCATATCATGTTCGGATGTTAGTAGTAGAATTTTTGGGACGTTTGGGTTTGGAACATATGGATTTGGATGAGGATAAGTGGTAAAACCCGTAACTGCAATTCTGCAGAAATCGAAATACCTGCTTGATCGATCGATCGAGCCTAGAGCTTCGATCGATCGAAGGCTCGAACGATCGAGCCCCAAACCTCGATCGATCGACCCCTCCTGGCAGACTCCTATTTCCCTTATTAAATGAGTTAAATTTAATTTATCATGAAATAATTCTTGGACATCCTTAATAGAATGTTTTGGGAGATAGGGAAGACCAGTATGTTATATGAATAAATTTTGGGGACTTTTAATGTGAGACGAGGATTTGCATTTTGGGATAATTACTTCAGGATCGATGAATTTATGTATTAAAAGGAAAGGTGCATAAGAGAGTTACGTTGGAACCTTAAGAGAATACTTACTGAATTTTATACTTGGGAGGTTAGAGCCCACGAGTGTCACGTAAGAAATGGGAAAACTTCGAGTTAAGGTTAGAGACGAACCCTTATACGAAATACTTGATGTGAAAATTAAGGACAAATATTGTAATTATGGGTGATGAGAGAAACCTATACTGATACGATAATAAGTGGTATATTTATATGGTTGTGTATGCATATATTATATACGTGTGAAAAACGTACCCGCGCTACTTGCTATCCCTGAGGTTACCGCGCTGGGACAGTCTTATCTCGATGGGACCTTTATGGGGGATATTGACTTGTACCCTAGAAGATAGATATCCTTGGTACAGGCTATCGAGTCGATAGTTCAGATGGTCCTAAGAGGCGTGAGGGTATGTACTGACCTTTTAGATACTTGGAATCTATGCTTCGCCTCAATCTTGTTTGTATATATATATATGTCGATAAAGTTCGAGAGTGATTCCGAACTTGTATATCCCTTAGTGTGAGCGATACGGGGATTGGATAGCAGAGTATGCCTGCACCATAGTTTATATGTTGGTGCTGTTAGAATGTATATATTATACGAGTGCTTAATATATATATCTGAAATTTGGGAAATTTAAAATGTTACTGTGATATGGTAAGTGAGAAATGATTCTGGACTATAAATCGGAAATACTTGTTTGAAAAGTATAATATGACACTGGGAAACTTTATAAATTAATGAAGCTAAAACGAGAATTGTGCTACTAATTGGAAGTATCCTTTTTAAACAATGTTATTGTTCGATTTTGAAATCTTACGAGTAATTTAAGATAATCTAAATTATTGGGAAGATTAGTGCGATAAATGATAGGATAAACCGTTGGGAAGGTTAGTGCGATAGGTGTGCACATTAGAAGAGAGGTGAGAATTTCTCAAGAGAGTGTCGCACTAATATGTTGTTGCATTGGCCTATATCAATTTAAATACTTGCTAAACAAATTTTAAATCATACACACTATCGGGCTCTGACCCGTTTCTTTTTCTCTCTCTCTCTTGTATATGTATATATGTATGTATTACAGGTGCCCAGCCACAGGGGCGTCTTGCTTAGGATCCCTTGGAAGGAACGCGTTGCAGCTTAGGTGGGAGTTGCAGGTCTCTTGATTAGACGACTTCGTTCATTCGGATCCACTCCTAGTACTTTCATTTAGTTGGGCATGTGAAGCCCCTTCCATTATTCCATTGTAATTCAGACATTTGTATTTCAGTTAATTCTAGTACTGTTATGATGGGATTTATTCAGTATGGATGCGTTACTTTAAATTTTACATGTTGAGATTCGATTGACGAATGTTTTAAATTAATTGGATTATGTTCCAGGATTATTGTGGTGTGATTCTTACTTATTGAAATGTTGTTAGTAAATAAAAAAAAAATTCTTTAAATAAAATTTGGAAAGTAATGTTTAAATATGGTTTTGACACTTTGTAAGGACACAAATTTCCAATTGAGTCCATATATAGTTTTGGCTCAATTCCGGACAAAAACATTTTTCATAGGATTTTATTTAATTGTAATATTCAAGACCTATGAAGTGTTTGTTGAAGACGTAGCGGCAAAGAGTATAAAGCATCATCAACATGCCGTAGTTTATGTGCCTCGTTTGTACGTCATCAACTTAGGTTCCATGCTCCCAAGGTATGAATGTATTTATATGTATATAGGAGCTTGGAACAATTTGTATTGGGTGTTAGGTGAATTAAAACTGCATTTTATTTTTCAGAAAGAATCAATTAGAAACTTAAAAATTAAGTATATAAAAGTTTATAAAAGTTTCTGGGCCAAAATCAAATTTTACAAACTTTCTGGACGTTCGTTAGAAATGTCGTTCGAACGAGTTTTTTCGTTCGAAACCAGATTTCGTTCGAACGAGTTTTGTCGTTCGAACCAGGTTCGTTCGAACGAGTTTGGCCAACGACCCTAATCTGGTCAGTCGTTCGATATGTCGTTCGAACGAGTTTTCGTTCTAACGAGATATCTAACGAGATTCTAACGAGCCCAGGCTGGTCGCTCGTTAGAAGTCTCGTTCGAACGAGAGTCAAGTTCGTTCGAACGAGACGTCAGGCGGGAACAGTTTTTTGGCAGTTTTTTGCAGTTTTTCCCCACTCTTCCACTTGGTTTTCAACCAACTTTTTTCATGCTTAATTATGTGCGGGAAACACATTTTCCAAAATAACTTTTCCTAACTTTTCATTCCATATCCATCTCTTAGAGAGAGTTTGAGAGCAAAATTATTTTAGGAAAATGTTCAAGTTTTGAGTGTCAATTTTTAATGGAAAATTCATATACACTCTAGTTTACACCCATTTTTGTTTATTCCAAGTTCTATTTATACATATCCTTACTTGGAGTTTTTGGCACCGGTTTTCTCTACCGAATTCAAGAGACGTTTCGGGTTTGCTTCTACACCCCATCACAAAGAAGACATTGTTGAGATTCTACCCGTTTGGAGAAAGGCTCCATGATCGGGTGACGGTGACCGTTTAAAGTCCCATCGGTGTATTCCGAGACCACGGTGGAGGTCCGTTGGTTATCCGCTAATTGGAGGTTGGTACAAGAAGGAGCATCACGGCTTGAGAGGGTTCGAGTTTAGGAAGTAAGTCTTTTGTCTTGTATTTTGTAATACCGTTTTTAGTGGATTTGAGGCTAGGGCCGTCCCGAGGTTTTTTCCCGTTAGTGGGTTTTTCCTCGTACATCGCGGTGTAGTGTGACTTTGTTTATTTTATCTTGCTCATCATTTAGAACGCATGCTTTAGGTTTAATTCAAGATAAAATCGGGTTTAATTATCACACTCATTTAATTTGGGACTTAAATTAAATATTGGGTAAAATTGGTTTATTCAAGTCATTTGCTAAAATTGGTTTCGCCTAACTTTGGATATAATTGTTAATCATGACTTAGGCAAATTTCTAGGACTTGAATTGTGTTTTAATCTGTTTCTCAAGATATTAAAACTCGGCCTTGTTTATTTGTTAAAACCATCACTTGTATTCAACGCTTCCGCATCTATTTGTTTAAAAAGGAAATTATTAAAACCCCCGGGGATTATCCAACTCCACAACACACTTAGCTTAATTAATTAGGGTGTTAAATTGGAAAATTTATTTTTACGATAGTGTTGCTAAGAATGAACCAACTGTTCACCTTGATTTAATTTAATAAAGGAGTGATCGCCCGGTATTTAATTAGGCGGGGTGTCACAGATGGAATACAGAGGTCGGTATACTATACCATCAAAGCATAGAGGGAAAAAAAATATAATATCCCAAAATGGAGAAACTAGCCCTAGCACTAATTGAAGCATCAAGAAAGATGAAGCCATATTTTCAGCCCCACACCACTGTTGCTTATACAGATCTTCCCTTAAGGTAGATTCTACATAAATAAAAAAACGTTAGGACGACTGATGTCCTGGGTAGTGGAGTTAGGATAATATAATATCCATTACTAGCCTAAAATGGTTATGAAAGGCCAAGCCATAAGATACTTTATAGCTGTGTTACGTATGAAAAGAAATTATCGAGTAGACTCCTATAGGAGAGAGCTCAACATAGAAGGCAAAGAAAAATTTCCAGAAAAGAGCTCCGCCATGTCTGAAACCGAGCAGACTCCTTTGGGAGTGAGCTCACACATTGAATAGAGCGAATAAATCGCTCCAACCATAATGTTATAGAACCTACCGTAAGCCATGAAGACCTCACACACGACCACGAGCAGTTAAAAAAGTTGTTAAAATTTGAAGAATTAGTAGGATGAGAGTTTAATCGGTTAGGTACTATATAAAATCTATTCACAGATGGATCATCTTCTATAATGGGCAGTGGGGCGGGTATCATTATCACCACTCCGAACGAAATAAATGTGGAGTATGTACTCTATTTTCAGCTCGAACCCTCCAGCAACGGGGCTAAGTATGAAGCACTAATAATAGGTTTCAGATTGGAATCATCACTTGGTACCGAGAAGATTTTAGCACACAGTGATTCGCAACTGGTGGTTAAATAGTTACTCGAGCTTTATGAGGCCAAATAAGAGTCCATGATTAAGTATTTCACAAAGCAAAAGTGGTGGCGGACGAAATTTATAAGGGTGAAGGTACTGAGAATCCTTAAATCAGAGAATTCTAGGGCAGACACACTGGCGAGATTGGCATCAACTAACCAAATAGCATTGAGATAAATAATGCCAATTGAAATACTAACCCATCTCAACACTAACGAGGAGACTAACGACATTATGAAACTAGTTCTCGGCCCATCATGGATGGACCCCATACGAGCTTATATTGAGACTCGTGTTGTCCCATCTGAACCGACGAAAGTGAGAAAGCTGCGATATAAATCCGCCAATTATGTGATGGAGGCAGGAGTATTGTATAAAATAAGGTACATTATCTCTTTATTACGACGTGTTCACCCTATATAAGTAAACAACCTGATAAAGGAGGTACATGAAGGGTGTTTTGGGGCACATTCAGCAGCAAGGTGATTAGTGGAATGAGTAGCTACACAAGGCTATTACTGGCCGACCATAAAATCAAACTGCGATAACTATGCGAGAGAGTGCGAAAAATGCCAGAAGTATGCCAAGATCCACCATATTCCTAGAGCTCTTCTGACGCCGATCACATTTCCTTGGCCATTTGCAATCTGGAAGATTGATTTTTGTCGTCCCATTACCAAAAACTAAAGGGAGGTTCAAATACTTAATGGTCGTCGTGGATTACTTCACCAAGTGGGTACAAGCAGAGCCTCTACTGGAAATTCCTTATGACAGAGTTTTCCAATTCATCTAGAAAAATATCATTTGTCATTACGGAATGTCGTATGCGTCTATTACCGACCACGACACCCAATATGATAACCAAAAATTTAAGGACTACTACATCTGCTCGAAAATTCAGAAGATTTATTTTGCCCCAGGACATCCACAATGCAATGGCCAAACTGAGGTCACCAATAAAACCTTACTAGATGGAATTAAGAAAAGCCTGGATGACGCAAAGGGGAACTGGATCAATGAACTACTGAGCATCCTATGGGCTTATAGGATCACTCCCACGACTACCACAGGTAAAACACCCTATATACTATCCTTTGTCACAGAGATCGTGGTCCTAACTGAGATATAATCCCTAGCCACTGCGTTCTGAATTTTAACAGGCTCGATCTTAACCTCGTAGAGGAAGTAAGAGAAAATGCAGCATTAAGAGTTGCTGCTTATCAAAAGAAAATCTCTCATTTCTATAATCGCCAAGTTAGAACGAGGAGCCTAAAAGTGGGGGATTATGTTTTGAAAAAGGTCATCTAGAAAGAGAACAAATTGGAGCCCAACTGGCATGGTCCTTAACTCAATTCTAGTGTTGTGCGACTAGGAACCTATTGCATTGAGACCCTTAAAGGTGAACAGTTTAAAAATCTTTGGACTGCTGAACATATGAGGAAGTATTATCAATGATGTAAGTGGTAGTAATTATTCCCTTATCATTATTATGTATTCCTAATTTTTCATGAATAAAAATTCAATTTTCCTTTATTCTTGTCATTTTGTATTTTTGCGAGCATGAGATATGTACACATACATATCAACACTTAACACGAAAACTAATTCATGTATAGTCTTGATATAAGAGATTATGAACAAGAGTTTATAATGTCAACCTCCTGTATGACTTCGTTGAATAAACAAGTCACGAACATAAACCCTGTATGACTTCGTTAAAGAAACAAGTCACTAACAGAAATCCTATATGACTTTATCGAACAAACAAGTCACGAATAAAAAATCAATCTTCATGTACGATTTTGTCATACGATAAATTGCGAATAAGAAGTACTCCTACCAAAGTAAAAGAAGTCATTAATTTATGGGTGACTAATATTCGACCATAATCTAATGCAGGGCTGACTTCCTTTAAAAATTTGGAACTGATTAAGGTAACTGGTGATTAACATATGATTTGCCTAGAAAATTATGAAACACTGGTAGAACCTAAGTTCCAACAAACTAAAGATCAACCTATAATAAAAAATAATAAAATCAGCAGTTAACTAATCGGTGCTCGAGTGATCATTTATATCAAATAAGATAATAAATCTGAGCCATGATGAAAAATATGATTGTGTCATTCATGAAGTATGGCATTACAAAAATAAATTTTGTTCCAAACAAAAGGTTTTGTGCTACATTACAAAAATTACAAAAGAAACCAAACATAAAAAAAAACTTCACAGAAAGGTCAAGTAGGAAAAGTCTTATTGCCAGAAGGAGCAGGTAGATCAAAAGGAACAGGCAGATCAAAGGGAACAGGTGTATCCTCACTAACAGGTCCATCAATGGTCATTACTTATTCACTATCTAATGTGGTGGCCTCGTCATCATAACCCTGCCAAGTGCTCACCACCTCAGTAATGTCATGTCAATGGGTCATCATCCTTTTTTTTAATTATTCGTACTCGTATATGAAGAAACTAATGAAGTATATGTTATAGTCTCCAGAAGATTTATACTTGGCCATCCCAGCCTCTTCAGCAATATCTAAAGCCTCTTGAGCATTCTGAAGATCCTGGGATAAGTGAACACTGGTCTGAATAGCCTCTTTGAGCATATTTGCGTGTGACAAAACATCCTCCAGACTCTTTAACTTGGCATAATTTGTGGTTACCTTGTCTCGAAGCTTGGAATTTCCCTCCTCAAGCAAGATAAGGGCTAATATCTTGGCCGCTAATTGGTCATCGCAATCCGGCAACTCTTTGCTAACCTTCTTAACATCCTTAGCAGCCTGTTCCAACATAGCCTTCAATTTCCCGTTCTCCTCAGATAGATCCTTATAAGCATAGTTATTGACCACGACCTTCCCTCATAATAAAGTGGAAGCGGAAGAAGAAGCGGTCTTCCAACATAAACGAATATATCAAGTAACGAACAATTCAACGACATAAAATGGAAAGGAAATAAAAAGGCTCACCACAAAAATTCTATATTGAATCAATCTTCACAACGAGTTAGGACCATATCCCCTCAAGAACTTTAATTCCTTATTGCATCCATGTTATCCTATAAGATTGGTAGCATTACTGGCATGATGGAATATGGACTAAGGGTCAGCCCTCAACTCATTAAAAGAAATCCTGTATGTGGGATCAAACTTGGACTCCTCCATGGTGGGAGGAAGAACCTTAGCATCTGATCAACCTATGAAAAGGACTTTCTTCTATGGTTCTCGGCACCTTGGGGGAATTTTGACTAACTGGGGACTCCAAGGGACGCTTATCACCCACACCAGGTGCTTGAGAATACATGGGAGATTTCCCCTTTGACTTGACCAGATTGGCAGCTGCTTCCTCAGTCATTTTTCTAACATTCTGCTCAGACTGAATTCACTCATCTTCGGCCTTTATCTTTTTGGCCTTATATTTTTTCTTCACAAAATCCAACCTTCTCTTCTCTGTTTCCGTTTTCTTCTTGCGAGCCAGTTCCATTACCTTGCGATCAATGCGTCGAGTATCCATTTCTAATGTTGACTCAAAACATATTCTTCTAAAGGAACCTCAACTTCTAGGGGATGTAGGGGATGAACTCTACCTGGTATAGTGTGATACCAGCATAAAAAAAATTCTCTATAGAAAAGAAATCCTCAAAATTTAGGGGCTTCTTCACACAATATGACTCAATCAGGTTAATTATAGCAACAGGTAATCGAGGGGCCTTTTTCACTGAAAAGAGAAAATAAAAGGGTAAATAGTAGAAAATAA
This sequence comes from Sambucus nigra, assembly GCA_949130495.1. Taxonomy (NCBI): domain Eukaryota; kingdom Viridiplantae; phylum Streptophyta; class Magnoliopsida; order Dipsacales; family Adoxaceae; genus Sambucus; species Sambucus nigra. Next base: position 44,869,884 of record OX422219.1, on the reverse strand, counting down.
TAGATATAGATGACAACATTACGTAACTTCTTGGACGTTTACCTATTATGTTCGATCCGTTCCATTCTCGAGGAATCCTACAAGTCCTATCTTGCTTGTGAGTCTTAAATTCCCAATTACCCCTAGCATACACGTACTGACCTTTTCATCTACGATTAGTGGTTTAAATCACCTTCACCATCCTTAAATGGGACTTCCTAAGAGAAAAATAATAATAACCGGGGGCTTTGTTGTTATCCTTTATCCCATAGACGTATCTAAAAATATCACCCGTAAGATCAAACGCAGTCATAGTCTTTCAGAACATCATCGCCCCTAGGATTGTCCTATATGCGTTTGTAGGAAGCTGAGTTAAGGTGACACTATACTCGTTGAGGATGGACCTAATGATAGGGTGGATAGGTAATCTAAGTCCCACTTATAGAGCCCATAAAGGGAGGAAAATATCGTCAGCATTCGAATTTTCATACACTCTCTCTTCAGGGGTGGGAATTTTGGTTTGGATGCTAATGGGGATTCTATATTTTTTCCAAAGGAAGTTCAGATCATATTTGAGAATATTACTAGCATACCACCTTGCATCAGTGCTAGAATGATCTTAAGAATCATAGGAGTCAGCAATATCTTGATCCTCATTATCCGTTCCCTCATTAAGGGGATCATCTATAGAATATGTGAAGTGGAATGGTTCCACACTCTCAGGCTTGCCATCATCAGCTTTGTTAGACCTCACCTCTTCAGGGAAGACTCTAAGTTTATGGCATATATGGATTCCCTATTCTCCAATCTATACCTTCTTGGGGCGGAGTTGAGATGCCCACGCTTTGGTCATCTAAATTAGGTGAAGCGGTGTGAGTTTCAATTGGAAAATGAGATGAATTGCTGCAGGAGGCTATTTTTTGTTATATTTTTGTGCCCCGATTCCTCCTCAAGCCGGATCACGTATAGAGGACGTGGAAACCTCCTAGTAGTAATACCCGGACAAGTGGTCTCTTATTCAACTAATATCTGAAATAGACATTGTACAAGAGGTTAGAAGCTCATCAATACAATAATTAAGCCTTTCAGCATAGGAAAAACAAAATTGGGGGCTGAACATGGGAAAAAGAAATGGCAAAAATAGTAAAAAAACCCGAGAAATGTCTAACTCCTAAGCGAACCAACTTAATGGCTATCTAAAAGCTTAAATCTCCACACAATACTCAGAAAATTGAACCCAACAACAATTTTGTAGGAAATGACGCATGAAAAATCTAAAAATGAAGGTAGAAAAACCTAAAAAAGTGAAGGGACGCGTACCTGCTACAGTGAAAAAAAAATCCGAGAATGAAACATCGGGACTATAACAGGGAGGAACAAAATAAAGAGAACGATGGGGTTTTTGAGCTATGGAAGAACAAGCTTTATTGATGCAGTTAGGTTCTTTTTCTCTTTTTAGGCAAGGCACTTTTAATAGTTAAACAAGATATGTTTAAAAGAAGGTACATGCCCCCTTAAATAAGTTGGGTTTGGCGACAAAGGGTCACTTCATTAAATGACGTAAGAGTTGAAAAGCCAATTTACCGTACAGAAAACCGACATCCACACGCATAAGTAATCATTACCTGGGAGTCATTTCCACTAAACTAACACGTGTCCGTGCAAACCAAAATACTCAAAGTCTATCTGCTCGGTCTAGTCCAACTTAAAAATGAGACGATTAAAATCTTATTTCACCAACCAGAACTAGCACTCCATTTATTCGTTCCAAGTAATAACCACTCAAGACCAACACCAATCCAGAGAAACTGTTACAAAATTCGACTCATGTATGAAGTCTTGGGGGATTTATTACTTTTTGAATAAAATACGACACATGGAGCCTTTATGACAATACATGGACCCCTTTCTAAGGTAGAAAAAGGGGTTGGCCTGATTATGAGTTGTACTCGGCTCAGATACCTTTGTGCTCGACCTCATATTCCACCTGCTAACCTGACCACTATTCTATGAAATTGAATAACCCACCTTGTTGACCTAGTCAATGTCTTTCCCATGCCTACTAATACACTAAAAAAGACCGACCAGTCATGTTTGCGACACCTGAGCACATGGTAAATATGTACTCCCACCCACTCCATTTAGGTTGTAACTAATTCATTCTTATCTGTTATATCATGTGTAAATGGTGTAACTACCTGACCTATAAAGGACTGAAGTCCTACAGGGATAAAGGACTAAAATCATCATCCTTGTGCAAACCTTAAATTTGTATCCATTCTTATAAACTAATAATTTCACCATCACTACACCTGTGGACGTAGGTACCATCACTGGACCGAACCACATAAATGTTGTTTTCTCTCTTCATCTCTCAACCCCATTACCTATTTCCTTTTACTATCTAAATCATTATTTTTTACTATTTATTACTGATTAAACCACAGGCTAATGCATAAATACCCTAAACCAATTTTAAACGATAACACCATGGGTAAAAGAATATACCATATTTTTCAGTAAAAAAATCAAATCCCGACCGAGTGGAGGTGGTGAATGATTCGTAGCATATCATACTTTGACAGACCTGATTGATGATGCTTACGGAATCCACCACCATCAGAACCATCAGTGTATGGATTCTAATAATGTTCATTATGACTAAGTTAATGAACAAGTTGATGCTAAATTATTCGAAGATCAGGAATATATACGATTAAAAGTCACTGCGGCTAGACCTTTGTATACACATTATGACGAAGATCACTCGGTATAATATGCAATGATCGGTTTGCATAATTTGAAGAGTTAGAACGATTTATCGAGAAAAGTGTAACGAGTCTCCTGAATGGGAAGGTGTTACCAAATAATTATCCAACTATGAAAAAGGGCTTGAAGGGTTTGGGTTTGAAGTATAAATATATTCATTTATTCAAGTATGATTGCACATTGTACCTCAACAAAAATGAACTAAAGGATAAGTGTTATATATGAAATGAGACATATATACGATTTATGAGAGTGGAGATTTCAAACCCATTAAATTCGGCAAGTGCTCATAAGTTTCACATAAGGTATTGAAGTATTTTCTTCATGCGCCATCGTTAAAAAGATTTTAATAGTACCGTGGATAACAGAGGCATGACATGGCATGTTTAAGTCCAGGTGTGTGGAAATCTCACGCCTCATCCCATTGATTCAATCATATGGAAACTCTCAAATGCACGACATCTTAAATTTGTAAAGGATCTATGTAATGTTCATCTTGGATTATCAACCGACGAGTTTAAACCTTTCTGTAATTTAAGCACTAATAAAAGTTATAGGCCAGTTCTCTTGGTGCCTTTAGGTCTCCCCATAGTAGTATATATGGCAAAAGAGTTCACATTATTTTCATTGTTGATACCCAGGCCAAAGGCTCCTAATGAAGATATTGATATTTACTTACCCTTATTAAGTAAATATTTAAAAGAGTTATGGGATCAAAGCATGAGGGCATTTGACACTCATAAGCAATGGTGTTGTGGGCGATTCATAACTTTCCTGCCTATGTAACCTTGTCTGGTTGCAATGTTCATAGTTATTATGGATGTCCCATATGCGGGGAAAATAAGGATTCAACTTGGCTACATCATAATGGAAAGATATTTTATGCCCATCGCCATAAATTTCTGTCAAATAATCAAACTTTTAGGAACGACAACTTTAAATTTTTAAGTACTGCTTACGAGTGTAAAATGCAACTTGTTCAGCCTTTTAGTTATCAATTAGAGGATAATGTGATGACTGGGACTTTGGGGAATGAATTTGTAGGAAAATACAGTTGATTTTCAGGCCAGAAGATAAATCCTAGGGAGTATCTGAAAGATCCTTGTAAAATAAAGGCATGTTATAGACGATCAATGTTATTTGATTTGTCGTACTGGAACTAGCCATGTGTAAGGCATGTAAATGATGTAATGCACACGGAGAATAATTTTGTGGAACATCTGATAGGAACATGTCTAGGTGGATATCATTCAAAAGATGGAGAGAAGGCACACCATAATTTCAATGAAATGAAAAATATGTAGTTAAAAAATAATCCTATAACATGAAGAAATTCAATTCCCGTGAGTGCTTTCACTTTGACTACTATTGAGAAAAATATCATCCTAAACACGTTGTTAAACTTGAAGACTCAAACATATTATTCTTGCAATTTGTGTGTTGTTGTAAACTATTAAATAAATTATCTAAAATAGTGAAATTCTCACGATTGGGATGTCATCATTCAATTAATCCCTTTGTTATTTAGTCATAGCTTTCCAAGCACAAAGATCTTCACAAGGATGGATATTAGTTTATGCTTCACCTTACTATTGTAAACAAAAATCGCATTGTGGCTATGAAAACAACTTTAATCGAGGCGAATTTTATCTTATAGAAATATTTTCCTTCATCATTGTTTGACATCAACGTCCACCTACTTATGTATCTAGGAAATGCAGTATTATTGTGTAGATCTGTTAGGTATACCTGGATGTATTACGTTAAGAATACACAGTATATTAGTGGGTCAATTTCAAAAGAATATATAATATAAGAATCATCATTATACGTTCGAGAACGTTAGATGGAATGAGGTCTTAAGAGGTTCAATCCTCATGGAGAATGAGTTGTCGAGAAATTTTGCGAGTTTGCCTTTCGATAACCCCAAAGAGGTGAGACTCACCAATCTACAATATGACCTAGCAGGTCGTTATGTCTTTGAATCGTAAGATGAAGTTGAAGATTATAAAGAGTAAGTACCTGTATATATATATATATATATATATATATATATATATATATATATATATATAATATTTTTATTTAAGTATCTTTATTCTCTATATTATCATCTAAATTATACAATTTCATGAACCGTATAGGAAGTATGAGAGCAAAATTTCCTAAAATCAGAACTGAAAAGGTTTAACAGACACGATGAATGATTTTAGGACGTGGGTATCAAAAGTGGTAATTGTCATATCTTTTTTGCGGTTACTTATGTATGTATTGTAAAACATACCCTAATACAAATCCATTAATAAAAGTAGCTTTTAAAAAGATATGATGTTTATCCAAGGATTTCACACCTAGACAAAGGTCCTAGATTTTATGCTAAGGGGTTTAAAAATTCCACATTAATGGTTTTGATTTCGTCCAAGACCCATGCGAGAAAAAAAAACTATTGATGCAAAACAACGAAATTTTAATTTCTTCCTTGAATTCTTTTGTGGCTAGCAAAAGTGATAAAAATCCAAAGGATACGATGCTGACCTATTATGGGATTATGCAAAAAATTCTAGTACTATATTACTTAGATTTCAAAGAAATCGTCTTCTATTCTGACTGAGTGAAGGTGGAGGGAACTAAAAATGGTTGTAAAGTTGATCATTCCACAAAACTTGTCATTGTAGATTTATCTAAGATGGAAAGTAAAGATCGAATGGTCAAAGATTTTTTACTTTGTGCCTTTCAAAACTTGAAAAGGTATTTAACTCGGTGCATAAATAATTATTATTGGTATATTATTTTGCATGCATCAAAGGGTTTGACTACTCAAGCAAACACATTAAAGGACTTTACAGAGTTTTAGTCTGCTTTTGATGACATCCCTAATACGAAGGATCGACGAAGATTGAGTTTTGATACATTATTTTATTGTTATTTACTTAACCCTTATATGATAATCCTATATGTATTGTATGTATATGGACAAAAATCGGAAGTAAACTCTTGTATTTATTTACATTTGGGTATGTATGTATGAAACAACTCATTAGAACAACCCGTTTATGAGTTAAACAACCTATTGATACCAAAATTTACCACCCTACGTGGACTAATTACAAGACATCACATGTCATACAATGTGGCACAATTCCAAGTCAACATGATAGAAAATCCCGACCAACAAGGAATCCCGACCAACATGGTTACCTGACCAACAATTAAAAATCCAATCTGTACAGCCAACCAAGCGCCAGCAGCCTTATAGCCTGTATTGCCAATGAAGCGACAAAAATTCATATATTTAATTCTCATTATGTATTGATGTAAATGGATAACAAATAAAGGCACTCCATCCTTTCGCATGACAACTATCAAAACCTCTCTTGGGCTATAAATACATTATATCACCCTTATTGCAGGAGACCGAAAAAATAACTCAAGGCAGTCAATACATAATGGTGGATATAGTCTATTCCATTGAGCCGAACCACTTTAAAACTTCTTATGTCTTGTTTATTTTACTTATTTTTATCTGTGATCAATTAATTATGCTTAGTCTAGTTTTTTGCATCAACAGATTGGCGTCGTCTGTGGGAACGTATTGCTAAACGTTTTCAGTCATTCATCATCCATGGCTGAAATTCCAGAATCTAGTACCCAAAATGAGGGAATTTTGCCTACTCCCTCTGTCCCTACAAATAATAATGATTTAACAGGAATTTTAGCTAGCTTGGCCAAGGGTCAAGAAGCTATGCGGGATATTATGCGATAGTTGGCTCAAACTTTGCAAGCTGGATTTCGAGCACAAGATAATTCTAGGAATATGCCACCACCACCAACAAGAAGTATTGGGCATAACCGTTCCAAAAATTATAGGGGTCCTTCATACCTCCCTAGAGAAACTTTTTCTATTAGGATCACTAATTCCACCAATGGATAATCCCTCATCCTAGAAAGATTGCATGCCTTAGAAAGGCTAAGTAGGGCCTCTCCTTTCGATCGTTTGGGAGCCCAGGGAAATGCCGTGCGAGTTGCGTCGAGAAATACTCTACAACCAAGCGACCTGAAGGAAGGTTCAACCAATCCAGATTAAATACCCGACGAACTGATATGTCCAATCAGAGAGAAGGTTCACAGGAAGAAAGCTCATCACGATCAGTTGGTTGACATAAAAAAGCTACCACCCACAGATTTGGTGCTGGCTATGATGCTCGAAAAGGTTCCATTTAACGTTTGGAAGATAAATTGGGAGAAATGGCCAAGGCCAATAATACCCTCCAAAGAAGTTTTATTAAGGGATCCCCCTTTGTGCAAACCATCATATATTTCCCTACGCCGACCAAGTTTAAAGCCCCAGTGGTCACTCCTAAATATGGTGGGAAAACTGATCCAATTCTTCGTATAGAACAATACCAAGTAGCGGATGATATCTATGCTATTCTCGATGAGATGACATGTAGGGCATTCTCAGGAACAATCAATGGATTTGATCAAATCTGGAACAATAGCCTTTCTCGAGGGCAGATTTCTTGCTTTTAACAACTCGTCGAGCTATTCATTAGTAATTTTTTCTTTGGAGCAAAACCAGTGATATGAGTAGATCATTTTCTCAGTGTAAGATAGAAGGAAGTAGAAAGTAACATGGATTACATCACTCATTTCAACAATAAGAAACTGAAAGTCATTGGTTATGAAGAGAAGACTATAATCACTGCCCTCATAAGTTGTTTGTTCCCTGACAAATTATATTATACTCTTTCAAAAGATCCACCGAAGATGATGACAAAATTAATGGCCAAGGAAGCAAAGATTATGAACGCCGAGGAAGTTATAGCTGCTAAAAAGAATTCAGCTGCAAAGGCGGAAGAAAAAATAGAAGGAAAGTCAGATAAGAAGGAGCACAAGAATCACAATGAGCACAGGAGTTCAAAGGTAAAGGAAGGCCTAGATCGGCTCAGGAAATTCACTAATTACACTCCCTTAACGGTGGATATACATCATATGTTGGAGAAAATAAAGCACTACAATGATGTAAGTTAGCCTGAAAAGTTAAGGTCACCTGCTGATAAGAGAGATAAGTCTAAGTATTGTGAGTTTTACAAAGATAATGGTCATACTACCAACCGTTATATTGCCCTCCAGAATGAGATAAAAGCACTCATCTGAAGAGGAAAGTTGGATATATTTGTTGATCGACAAAATGGTGGAAGAAGTGGAGGTAGAGGTCGACAGAGATCTAAATCTGCAGTTAGGCCCATGGAAAAGAAGAAGAGGAACCACGATGATGATCCAAAAGATGATCTTGTTCTTCCCAAGAAGCATAGACAATCAAAACGTGAGGTATTCACACTCAGTTTTGGATCTTTTGATTGTCACATGATTACAGGTGGAGAAGTCAGAGGAGGAGATCATACAGATGAAAGGAAAGCTTACCTCAATGAGGCTCAAGTTTGTCCCTATATCCAGCAGATCAACCTCACCGAGGAAGATCGACCAAGAAAAGTTAACAAGGATAAGCTTGTAATTGGCTTTTCCCAAAATGATTTATCTGGAGTGTTGTATCCTCACGATGATCCTTTAGTGATCAGAGTCAGGATGAAAGAAGTATTGGTAGCAAGAACATTAGCGGATAATGACTCCTCAGCAGACATCATGTTTTATCCCTATTTTGATAGTTTAGGTTGAAAACTCAGTCAACTGGAGCCTTATCACAGACCACTCATTGGATTCTCAGATGAGAAAGTGTTTCCATTGTGGACTATCAAGCTAGATGTGTTGATCGGGACATGGCCGACGAGCAGGACAGAGAAGGTGAGATTCTTTATATTGGACAAAAATATTCATTATGCTTATAATATGATTATGGGATGAGTTGGTCTGAAGAAATTTGAGGATGTACCCTCTACTGTTCATCAATGCCTGAAGTTCTCGACCTACTTTAGAGTTGGAGTTGTGAAAGGAGATCAGAAAGTAGCTCGAGAGTGCTACTATTCCTCTCCCAAGGAAGAAGATACGTTGAAGATAAAGAGAAAAACAACCACTTATCAAATGGATATATCTGATCCAAATAACGAGTCTGAGGTTGAAACCTTATATCCATAAGATAAATTTGAGCTTGTAAAAGGTCAAGTGATGGAGGCAACATAAATTATTATTCTGGACAATGATAAACTAGAACGAACAACTCAAATAGGAGCATCATTGGAACCAATTCTTAAACAGGAGTTGGTGGCTTTCTTGAGACAAAGGAAACAGGTGTTCGCGTGGAGTCATGAGAATATGCCAGGCATAGACCCAAATTTCCTATGCCATGAGCTTAATATGAATAAGGAGGTTAAACCTGTGAATCAGCAAAGAAAAGTTTTTAGCCCGGAGAAGAACCAGTCTATATAGGAAGAAGTGAAGAAGCTTCAAAAGGCTTCCTTTAATGAAGATGTAAATTACCCAAATTGGTTAGCCAACGTAGTTATAGTCAAGAAGAAGAACAATAAGTGGAGGTTGTGTGTGGATTTTACTGACTTGAACAAAGCATGATTAAAGGATCATTTTCCTTTTCCATGAATTGATCAACTGGTGGATGTTACTTCAGGGTACGAGTTGTTAAGTTTCATGGATGCTTATTCTGGTTATAACCAGATCAAAATAAAGATAAAGGATAGAGAAAATACTTCCTTTATTACCCCCCGAGGAACTTATTACTATAATGTTATGCCATTTGGACTAGAAAATGCAGGTGCTACTTATCAAAGATTAGTGAACAAAGTATTTGAGGAGCAGATAGGCAAGAACATGGAGGTGTATGTTGATGATATGCTCACTAAGAGAAAAAAATCTACTGATCATATTGTCGACCTCGGCCAGGTGTTTAATCAATTGGAAAAGCACAGATGAAGTTAAACCCCACCAAATAAGTATTCGGAGTTCAGAAAGGAATGTTATTTGGGTATATAGAAATCAAAGGGGCATTGAAGCTAATTCAGATAAGATTAAAGCCTTGGTATGAATGCAATATCCAACCTGTAAAAAGGATGTTCAAAGGCTAACTGGGTGCGTAGCAGCACTCAACAGGTTTATGTCCTGAGCAACAGATAAGTGTTTGCCATTCTTCAAGGTACTCAGAAAAACCTTTGAATGGAACGATGAATGTGAAAAAGCCATCCTGGAGTTGAAGAAGTACCTGGGAGTACCACCACTACTCTCCCGACCAATATTGGGAGAAAATTTGTATTTATATCTGGCTGTATCTGAGTCAGCAGTTAGCTCTACCTTGATCAGGGAGGAGAATGGAGTTCATAATCCAGTTTATTACACCATCAAATATTTTCAAGGAATAAGAGTGAGATATCCCAGACTGGAGAAATTAGCATTGGCCTCAATTAAAGCTAGTAGACGAATGAAGCCATATTTCTAAGACCACGCTATAGTGGTATACACTGACATGCCATTAAGGCAGGCTTTGCATAAGTCAAAGAAATCTGGAAAATTGATGTATTAGGTTGTGGAGTTGGGGTGAATATGACCTTGTATACGAACCAAGGACTTCTTTAAAAGGACAAGACGTGGATGATTTTATTGGAAAATTCACTTACCCAGATGTCCCTGAGCAACAAGGGACTTTAGCCGAGCAACATGCAGGAGTTAGCAGACCTACTGGAGATATGCCCGACCAACTCCAAATAGGGAAAACTATAGAAAAAGACCAACTAGAGCCATCCAGTGGAGTACCGAAGATGAAGAGGAAAAATGAGGAGGTGAAGGATAAAATTTATATTAAGGGATTCTGACAAACCAAGTGTTTGACAACGATATCCCCATATGGAGTCTGAATGTTGACGGATCATCTTGTGCAACCGAATGTGGAGCTGGAATCATTCTCAATACTTCAGACGAGCTAGACATAGAGTACGCTCTACGATTCCAATTTCAAGCCTCCAATAATGAGGCAAAGTATGAAGCTGTAATTTTTGGTTTAAATTTAACTAAATCACTTAACGCCGAGCAAGTTGTGGTGTATAGTGACTCACAGTTGGTGGTAAATCAGGTGTTGAGATTATATGCAGCAAAAGGAGAATTGATGACCAGGTATTTGGCCAAAACTTTGGAAATAATTGCCACTTTTCTAGCTGTCCAAATGGTTAGAATTCCAAGATTGGAAAATGCCTGAGCAGATGCACTTGGTCGGTTAGCTTCAGTAACCAAAATAGAGATACAAAGAACTATTCCTATTGAGCTACTTGCTAATAGGAGCATTGATGAAGATTTGATGGTTAACTTTATTGTAGTTAACATAAGGCCATCTTGGATGGATCCCATAAGAGCATATATTGAAGAAGGGATTCTTCCAGCCAATCTACTTGTAGTTAAGAGGCTGAAATACAAAGTTGTAAGATATGTGTTAGATGCTGGTGTGTTATACAGTAGAAAATTAACCGACGATCTACAACGGTGTGCGCATCTAGATGAAGTGAAGTATTTAATTGAAGAAGCCCATGAAGGGTCATGTGGAGCCCATATTGCAGGAAGATTGTTGCTACAGAGAATCCATACACAAGGGTACTACTGGACAACTATGCAAGCAGATTGTGCAGATTTTACCAAGAAGTGTGACAAGTGCCAAAGGTTTTCCAGTATACGCAAGGCTCCATAAGATCTCCTAACACCAATCACTTCACCCTGGCCCTTTGCTATGTGGGGAATTGACTTGGTCGGGCCTTTGTTGACCACTAGAGGAAGGTTCAAGTACCTGGTCATAGTTGTTGATTACGTTACTAAATGTGTTGAAGATGAACCATTGATCTATATATCCTATAAAAAAGTTTATCAGTTTATTTAGAAGAGTATCATATGCAGGTATGGCTTGCCCTAAGCCTTTATCATTGATCATAGCACACTGTTTGACAATAACGAATTTGTTGCTTATTGTGCCCAGTCTAACGTCAAAAAAATCCACTCTTCTCCTGGCCATCCTCAAAAAAATGGCCAAACAGAGGTAACTAACAGAACTTTGCTAAATGGGTTGAATAAAAGGTTGGAAAATGAAAAAGGGAATTGGATCAATGAACTGTATTATGTCCTGTGCGCTTACCGAACAACTTCCAGAACAGCTACTGGAGAAACTCCCTACCTATTAGCATTTGTACTGAAGCTGTAATTCCTGGCGAGCTAGGTTTGCCTACGCATAGAGTTCTTAACTTTAATACCACAGTCAGTGATTTGATGAGAAGGCTGGATTTAGACATGCTGGAAGAAGTCCGTGAAGGTGCAGCTTTAAGGAATGCAGCCTATCAATAAAGGACTGCACATTTTTATAACAAGAGGGTAATGCCGAGCAACTAAAAAGAGGGTAATTATGTTTTGAATAAAGTTATTCAGAATAGCAATAAGCTAGAAGCCAATTGGCATGGGCCTTATCGTATTACTGCAGTTTTCCGACCAGACACATATCGGATTGAGACTTTGAAAGGGGAAGAATTCAAGAACCCATGGAATGAAGAACACAAGAAGGAGTATTATTAATCAATGTTATTATGTTGTACTCAGGTTACTTCAAATTTAATGAGAACATGACTTTCCCAAAATTTTTATTTTTTTGGTTTTTTTTCGGAGTACTAGTACTAAGCACTTGTAAACACAATGAAGACCACCAATAAAGTTAGTCGGTATCAATGAAGAATACTAACAAAGTTGGTCGGTATCAACAAAGCCCACCAACAAAGTTTTTCGGCATTAATAAAGGCACCAACAAAGTTAGTCAGCATTAATAAAGGCACCAATAAAGTTGGTCGGTATCAACAAAGGCCACCAACAAAGTTGGTTGTCGAGCATATAAAACCACGCAAGGCAAAATTGTAAGTTCCAAATGCTTGGTTAATAAAGACCCGAATGAATAATTTTCATCTAAATTGGGCTAAAAGATGGACAAATGTTCCACTCATGCCTAGGAACCAAGGTAATAAGCAATTAGTATAAAATTTAGGTACATTAGTAGAACCGTGGTGAAACATTGGTAATTGATATAAAACTTAGGATATTCCTAAGGATATCAATACAACCGATGAAAAACTAGAGATTAACTAAAAAAGTTGATCCATTCATTGTGAAAGACTAAGAAAACATTTAAAGATTAACTAAAAGTTGATCCATTCATAAAATAAAATTTTCATTAAATCAAAACAAATGATTACATATTGTTGTTTAAACATGAAAAAATAAAATACAAAAGTTTATTCTGCAAGACGTTTTCCTTTAGCCTTAGAGACAGGATCCATGCCAGCAGGAGGATCGTCCAAGGTAAAAGTTGAGTTGATGAAGTTAAAATCCTGAAGCATTCTGGTGTTGCTACTACTAGGACGATCAAGCAGATGAGGTGGTCGAACGATCTCTAGTTCATCATGTAGCTCGTAATATCACAAGTACTTGGAAATCAAGCATTGGGGAATACGGTGAACGGGTATCTAATTAACATCTAACTTGCATAGAGGATTTTCAAGGTGCAACAATCCCAGATCATGCCAATCCCATAGAGAGTTGTTTAAATCCACCTTCTTCACAGTTAAAGCATTAATCGAACCCCATTTGTAGGATTCGTTCTGGGCCTATTGAAGTCTATCGTCAAAATGTCCCAAAGCTTTATTATACCCATCCATCCAAACTTCTCTTGGTTGTTGATGGAATTGAAAGGTTAATTTATCAACTTGTGATTGCATCTTCTTCAGTACCCCATCCTTAACCTCTAATTGGGAATATTGAGTGGATAGTTGTTTCGATAAGGTCTGCAGCTTTTGGGACATCTCAACAATATCTCAATCTTTTGCTTTTAACTACGTAGCTTGATTGGCAAGGGCCTGTTGGGTCCTAGTTTCCTCTTTGGTTCCTCGGCCAAGCCTATTTCTAGCTTGGGAGGAAGAGGTAGATTTAATGTTTTAAAGGCCTCCAATTAATCTCTCAATGTTGCATTCTCATCTTCCAAAAAGGAATAGCCTTCATAGGTAGTAGAAATAACAGTTCCAGAGGCAGACTTCAGAAGATTCACTTCATCCCTAAAATTATAATTCTCCTCTTCCAGGAGTTTGGCAACAATCCTAGTTTTTTCAACTTCAAGCTTAAGTAAAGCTTCCTCTTTTATTATAAATAGAGACAAAATTATCAAAACCCCGACCTACACTTAAGCTTTAATGTTTATGCTCATAGCTCTGGTGCAACAACGCAGTGGATTCTTTATACTATTCTTGAAGGTTTTCTATCATTTCGTAATAGGCAACATTATTTGCTACTGCCCGATTAAGTAAGTACTTCAGATACTTTTAGGATTCTTTAACTCGCTCTGAGGCATCATCACCGAGCAACTGAGTGATTTTTTCTTCGGACAAGTCCATATGACCAGCTTTAAAAAAAGCATTGCATTTTCTCAGTAGCTCGGTATAATGAGAAGATAGTTGTTCCATCTTCACTATAAAATAGCAAGAAGAAATAACCACCAATTAACAACAAGGATGGAGAACAAGTATAATCAACTGGAGACAAAAAAGGAACAATAAAAGGTTATTTTGTTGATAACAAAGAGTTCAAGTATAATCAAAATAAAGAAAAAAGAAAAAATAAAAGGGAAAGGGAAAATGCCGAACAACTTTACACTGTTTCCCTGTTATTTTCAACCTTCTTGTTCTTCTCAGAAGAAGGGGCTATAGGCTAGAGTTACTCGATTTACTCGGCTGGAGGAATGGAAGACTTGGGGACTTCAAGTTGTTTAACAACAGACTCAACCACAAATGAAGACTCTTCAGAGGCAGCTTCATCTTTAACCTTATCCTTTATTACTGGAGGAGGACCATGAATATACCTCCCTAAAATTTTAGAGTCTATAGTTGTGTTCAACTCTTGAAGGCCAGCAACCCAACTATTTCTGAAGCATTTTTGCTTCACATAATCAATCTGAGCGGAACCAGCAAAAACGGCTTTATTCCAGCCTTTTCCCAACCAGCACTGAAGGAGGCCTTCACAACAGACTTTTTCTTAGCCTAGGCATTGTTTAGGTCATCACTTAGTACTACATAGCTGCGCCACTTATGAGAGATAGGCGTAGATACTGGGATCATTTTTCATCGTTGGGAATGGATCGTGCAATAGTATACTGCGTAGGGACCAACCCATTTGTGTGTATTTTTTGTGACGTCTGATCTGGATAGGAGATTCCTTCGGACTTACCGATAGAGCATGAACGATACACAAATAGTAAATGCCATGTAGTGTCATGTATATATATATATATATGTGTGTGTGTGTGTGTGTGTGTGTGTGTGTGTGTGCGGACTCATATATGAATGTGATTCTGCGAATTAAATGAAGTTAATTAGTTAATTCTAATGAGGTAGACAAAATTATTATAGGCCCAATACTAACTTATACCCATAAGGGAGGGTTATGACACTAAGGCAGGCAGTATGACTAGAGTATTGGGAAAAAGGGAAACGTGGGTGTAGATAATGATATGTAAAATTTTGATCCATTAGAGCTTGGAGTATGAGTGTAGGTGTTTTCGGGGTTGAGTAGGACTAATAGGGAATATTTCTTGGGTTCGGTAGTTGTGTTAGGCCAACGGATATATAGGCTTTGGAGAGACTAATTGGGAATTAACGTGAGTGAACACTTATATGTATAATCGGGAAATCGATTCAGACTTTGGGATTGGTAGACTAGTACGCTGTGGGGTTTGTATACGAGGTCAGTACTGTATATATATATATATATATATATATATATATATATATATATATGAAGGGTAATTGTATAATTCTATTGGTGTGTTTTTTACTTGTTTAAATTGAATATACCTACTTGGTAGTGCTATCGTTAGAAAGTTGCGTGTAGTGGACCATCACGTCGTTGATCATCTGGTGTTGGATTGATTCCCCGGGTCATAGTATTGTTGCATTGCCACTATCTATGTGTGAGGTGTTAGATTGGAGACGGTTGGGTGCGATATGGTATGATTGTGACCCATGGATGTATAATTATGACCACCTCTGTTTATTTATGTTTATGTTTGGGTTCGGGGGTGAGATTTAGACCCGGTGACCCTATTATGGTATGTGGTATACCTGGAGCTTGGTATCTCCATGATCAGGGGTTACGGTGCTACGTATATAGCGAGCGATATATATCTGTATGTTTATACAATATAGTGTGTATGTGTACTTATAGCACGGGTGTAGTTAAGTTACTATATTGTGTAAATATTCATCTATAGCACATTTGTCGCGATGATATTATTTATGAATGTATATATAGTGAGGGTAGTATATACTTAGCTAGTTGTAACTATTAGCGGGAATTAGGATTGAAGAGAGGTTATTGTCCTAGTTAGACTGGGTATAATTAGGATAATAAAATGAATGTGTTAGGTGCGTACTATAGATGAGATGTGAGGTTTTATCTCATGTGAGTGTGACCGGTTAATTAATTGTGAAAGTAATACATTACGTGTTTTATTGATTTAAAGTATTTGATTACTTGCAAAATATTTTCAAATATTTTCGGGCAAATATGTTTTCTTACTTTCTTTTAAAAAACCCAGGTGTGTAATAACAGCAGGGACACATCTTTCTTACCGTTACAATTAGTAGCTGTGGATGCTACGAGATTGTCTTAGCCGCCTTAGATCTTTCTATCTAGATATAATTCTTTTCATTCCAGTATTTTCCTTTTGGGCGTGCTGCCCGTAATTGGATAGGGCTTTACATTTATGTTAGATATGTTATTTCTTTACTCAGTTTTATTTCAGTTGGATGGTTACTGTTAGTGACCGATGATTTATTCAGTTCACATTTATTTATTTATGCATGTTGATTATTTTGTTCATTTAGATGTATGGTTCTATTTGTTTACATTTATATTTGTTGTTGCGACAGTGATGCTGAGAATGAAACCATACTGGATTCCTATTTTAGTTAATAGAGGATTGGACACCCGATATTAGAATAGGCGGGGTGTCATAGGTACTCATCCCCAGAATCAAATTGTAGGGTTTGATATAATTTACCATACTTATGCTCCACCATAGCCTTGTACACTTGAATTAATCAAACGTGTCACACTTTTGGTGCATAAGATAATCATATCCACGCCTTAAGGTAATTAGGGGTGAAAGTGATGAAATACTCATAATTGCATATTTCTGGATAGTCACAGGACCACATAAATCAAAATGAACGAATTCTAACACGTCTTTGATTCAATAGCTTTTCGCCATGAAGAGTCTATTGGTCATTTTACTTTCTGAACAAGATTCATAGACTGCAAATGACTCCACTTCCAATGAACTTAAATGTCCATTTCATATTAGTCTTTCAATCACTTTTAGATTAAAACGACCTATGCGTAAGTGCCAAAATTATGTTCGACTGAACTGAGAATGCAAGTTTCTCTTTAATAAATATGTATTAGAATTATTCATTTTAGTAATTAGAAATATTGATCAGACATACCTTATAATGTATAAAAAAATCAGTGTATCATAACAAATAAAAGATATACCAGTTTTGATAAAAGAAGTATTATTAAAATAATTAAATATATATTCTAAACTAACTTAGAAATTGAAAACAACATTCCTTCTAAAACTAAGTACATGAATATAAATTTCTAACATTATCTTTTTGTCTTCATCAAAACTTAAAACTAGATGTACTATTGTTGATATTGTTGCCTTATTCTTATTGATCATTATTAGGAGCATCTCTCATTTAAGAAGTTGCACGGTTACAAAAAACCTCTAGAAAGAGTTACAAACCGTATTTGTGGCTCATAAATCTACACACTAGGTTCCTATAGATGGGACCACAAATTATGATTCTAACTTTGAAGAGAAATGACCATTACCTTGTCCTTTTCCTTATAGTTCTACTAAAATGGGGCATCGCTACTATCAATGTTCTAATTAGTTGGAAAAATACTAGCCTTTCAGCTTTTTCATGCTCCCTGAGGATTATGAACTTTCTTAACCATATATTGTTGCACTTGAGACTTATCCTTATTATTCTTCCTCCTTTTAGGGAAATAAGTCATGTACTTCTCAAAAACTAACACCATCCCTTGTATTTTGATGATATTCAATGCCACCCGAAGCTCTTTAATCAGTTCCACCACTTATTTAGTCACTCTATACAATAACATAATTCAGGTGGAATTGGTTAAATATTTCAGATAGCTACTGGATCATAAAATTCATCCAAGATTTCCCATCAATTTATTATCAAAGGGATCTCTAGTTCACCCAAGATGTAAAGCATATTAAGAACACGATCCTTACTGGAATGTCATCATCAAACATTGGTGTTCACAAACTCCCATCGGTCTATTCTTAAATTTAAAAATATTCATATATAACTTCCCCGCTGGGGGATTGACCATACTTACACCTAATCTTAAATAATTATCAATTAAGAATTTTAAAATACGTGATCACGTAATTTATTCCTTCCGCTAGGGAGGAAAATTAAGTTAACACTAGAAATTAATCACACCACCTTTAAAACACTAATGTAAATCATGAGTTAATAAGTTTATTTTCCCCAATAGTTGAAATAATGTCCAAAATCATTTTCAATCCTTGAAATATATTCTCATTAAAACTTTTGATTAAATTCTAATATAGCTTCCTTCTATCGTTGATTAGAATTAAACTTGCTGACCATCTTAATTCTTTTGAAATGAAATTTCTTATTAGACGCCCAAATCATTTCCTCTGAAATCCAACAAAAATTTTCAATTATGTTATTTGGACAATCTAGAAAATATCTATCCAATATAAT
The DNA here is from genome assembly GCA_949130495.1 of Sambucus nigra. Lineage (NCBI taxonomy): Eukaryota > Viridiplantae > Streptophyta > Magnoliopsida > Dipsacales > Adoxaceae > Sambucus > Sambucus nigra. The sequence continues at coordinate 44,851,336 of OX422219.1, read as the reverse complement.
TAGATAGCCGACACATTTTGGCCCCACAATTAGTGACAGTGACTCCGTTGGAAATGATGTCATTATTTTTGTTTAAGTGTATACCATCAGTTCATTCTTTTAAAATCAAATCCGATCACGTAGAAATTCCCTATTAGGGGGATCGAACACACTCACATTTAATTTTAACGAACTACCACTTAAGAATTTTAAAATCTTGTAGGGATGAATTCTTTTTGTTGAGGAGGAAAGTCAAGATAACGTGAGGAATTTATCACATCACCTTTCAAAATACCAATGAAGATTACATGATTTATTTTGAAACCCTTCTCCTACTTAATAACTTGAACCGAGGGTACTAAAAAAATTATTCAAGTTTAATTTCTTGAATTAAATCAAAGATTATATCCAACTTTCTTGTACGAATTAAGTTACCTAGTCTCTTTATTTTAGTTTCCCAAAATAACATAATATTTTAATTAAAATAAATATTCGAAGACCAATATTAAATTTTTATGATAAATTGAATTTGTGATTTTATTTAGTTTTTAGAAGAACAAATAATTTTGATTTTTCAGGAAAAAAAATTGTTAACTTGTTCGATCAAAAAAATTAATCATGTTGTCCATAATAACATGGGATTGAAATTAACCAATTAATTACAACAGAACAATTATCAACATGAATATATGGTAGAATTATAATAAAATACAATCACATGAAATTATAATTTTAAATAAAAAATAAATTCTCCTTTTCATCATGACCTTGAGTTCTTCTTAAAGTAGAAATCTTTAAGAATAAGAATCCCAATTGAAGTAGACTTCTTCATAAGCACGAGTCCTCATTGAATTAGATCTCTTCACAAACTTTAGTTCTTCATGACTTGGACCTATGTAAATACTCATCAACACATTTGGAAAAGATCAGAACTAAGTTTGAGAGCGAAGCTATGAAAAGCATCATCATAAGAGCAAAATTCGACCTTGCTTAAAGGGACAGATTAAGTCGGGCCTAAAACAGATCGATTCGGTTACCGATTTAGATGGGTAGAGCCGAATTTGGCCACATATTGCAATTAAGCAAAACTATGTCATTTTGATCTTCGTCTCCACTTTACAAAACTATACAAAAAGCTTCTAAACTTAAGAAGAACTGGACTAAACTACATGAAACATTTCCCATGATGAAAATCCATAAAATATAGCATTGTAACTAGTAAAAATTATTACATCCCATTACAAACTCCTCTGAATACATGATTTGCATAAAAATAAATTATACAATCAAATCGAAGAAAAACAACTACAAATAAACCACCATAGGTTACATTTACATAAAACAACATTTGTAGGCCATGATAGAAGGGATGTAATCACTAGAACCCTACAAAACTATTTTAGCACAATATCATATACAAACATGCTTATTCCTACAATATGCAAAACTGGGGTTTCATAGTAGACAACACGGATAATCTAAAATATGACAAGTCCTTAATCGGGTCTCTGATACTAATTATTGGGATTGATTAGTTATAAAAATTTATGCCTTGAGAAATCTGATTAATGACATTTCAAAATAGAAAGCAATAAGATCTAGATCTAGGATTTACATTATCATATCTTTATAGATATCGTAGGTGAATCAATCTATGAGACATAGTTGATGAAGAGGACATTGTTGATGGTCAACCAACTTTAATCCTTGCTTAGATGTGAAAAACATCGGAGATATTATAGTATATAATCCTCCCAAAGTAAAACTATGTGTGTGGGCACTCCCAAAGATAAAAACTTGGTGATATAAAAGAGATATCACTTTCCCTCTCATAGAAACGTGAATAATGTTTTTCACTCTCCTTATCTCAACCTTAGGAGTGTTCATGCTGCTTAAAACCCATCTCTCTCTCTCTCTCTCTCTCTCTCTCTCTGTATATATATATATATATATATATATATATTGGTACATGAGGTGGGCTTGGACTAAATAGGGATTCGAGAGAGATAAGGGCTTGCTGCTTGGGATATGGACTATACTAGAGGCCCGACAAATAATTAAATTGGCATTTAAACATAAATATGAAAATCCAAAATTACGCTCCATGATTTATTTTCTTTTATGTTTAATTATAATTAGTTTTGTTGAATAATTACAAATGCATACTTTTATTATATCAAAATTACTAGAATAGTGAAGCCTTATTTGTAAAGTTAAATAACGCATAATATGGTTCCCCTTGATAAGAATTCAATTCCCGCTTGGAGAAATTTAATTTATCGCGAATTAATTTTTTTCCAACGTCTTATTTATTCCTTAATCTCAAATTAACTTATTTGATACTCTTATAAAATTTATTGGTAAACACTTATAAGTTTATTAAGGGGGTATCATACTCTAGAATATCTCCTAGACGCGGATTCCTCCGAAACATAATCTCATGCATATTTAAAAAGTAATTGCCTGACTTACAGAGATTATTGAATCTCACGCATTGTAAATCAAAGAATTAATTTTGTGAATATTCTAATCCTCATAACCTTATCGTTAAGAATTTATGCACCTTTTGCAAATTATGAGACCGTGTAAGAATAATCTAGTTAGCACCCACACTCGAATCTCATCCTTATTCTTGTTAAACATTTTTTATATATCGATAAAATCTTCCTTAAACTATTAGAAAAGTTTTCGAACCATCAGACAGGTTCCTATAGTCAAAATAAACTATTGGGATTGTACAAGTAGTTTTACCAAATGGATGTCAACTCTCCATCTAACTTGTAAACTTTTCAATCACACTAAAATCAAAATTCTGATCTTCTGTGATTGAGCCGAACCCAACTCACCATAATTCTTACTAAGTATAATTAGCTGACATATACAATATATTTATAAAGAAATATAAGACCTTTTCATAAACACAATTCACATCTGAAATGAACTTTGGCAGTCTTTAATAATAAATAATAAATGTCATGGTTTTAAGAATAATACCCATAAAAAGGGCGAGAGTGGGTCCATACCGGTTACGATCTAGTCGTCGGGGGTGGAGGGGGTGGTTGAAGAGAAGACGAGGATAGTAGATGTGTTTATGATTGATGATGAAAACTTTCTAATTTTCATTGTGCACAACAAGACAATGTAACTATCCCGACATTTTTTTACGACGTTTATTAAAAACGTCGGCAAAATTATCCCGTACCAACATTTTTGTCAAAACGTTGGAAGATTTCCAACAATTTAAGAAAAAACGTCGCCATATTTTTTGTCATTTTAGAAAAACGACGAGAAAGGTAGGGTTTTAAGTCGTTTTTGGAGAAAAAACGTCGGATACCATTTCCTTTTTTTATTTGGAATCGATTTCCCTCCTATTTGGCTTCCCGCTACTTTTTTTTATTTCTTTTCTATTCTTTCTATTTACACGAGATATTCCCACATATCAATTCAGAGCTATATTCAATCGAACTCTCTTCTTTGAAGATACACTATTCTCAATTGAATTTTATGTTCGTGTGACTCACGCACGTGTGACTCACGCATATCAAATCGGATTCAAGCATATCAATTCATTTTTGGATTCCTGAATGTCAAATCGGAGTTGTCTTCTTTCATTGCAAATCCTTGAATTTATATTTCGTGCATTTTTATTTAAACTTCATTGTAAAAACTCTTCTCAATTAGAACTCTCTTCTCAATATCTATTTCTCGTTAACCAGAATAAATCTATAAGGTAATCTCTCTATCTCTCATATATGTATTTTCAATCTAATTTAGGTAAAAATAATGGGCCTTGAATAGTGGTTGATGGAATTTGTAAAGGGGTGGGGTAGAAATCTGAAAAAAAAATTAATTTGTATTAGGGTAAATATACAATTACGAAAGAAAGTAGGGGCAAAAATAGAAATAATTAAATTTATGTCTAACCGGTTGTATGAGTGTAAATATTTATGATCTAATGTTTAGCCTACACAGTTTCTTTAGGGAAATTTACAATTAGGTCACTTGTTGACAATTTGTAAACATTTAAGGATAATTTATTATTATGTCCACCTGCTATGCCACTAGCGTGGACTTTTACAATAAGAGAATTATTGGACCTAAGTGTTTAAAATTTATCGAAATTCCTTTAGGGCTCGTTTGGTAACCAAATTCCAAGGCTTGGAATTAGAATTGGAAGGCCAATTTCAATTCCGTGGAATAGAAATTGGCCTTCAAATTCCATTTCCATGGCTTGGAATTGGGTTGCCAAATGGACCTTTAGTATTTAAATTTTGTTTGTGAGGAACGTAATAGTACTTTCCCCTTTTTTATGATTAATGTTGTTATGATTTAATAGTTTAGGTAAAGATGGTTAGTTTACAACTTAATGTTTATTCGTTATAATTTCTTTGTTTTTAAGGATTTGCAAGTTGTGGTGGAGGATTTCTACATTGGACATTTTTTCTTCGATTGGATTGGAGTTATTGACGTACTTTTATTAAGTTTTACATTTTATGTAAACTTTTGGCCATTCAAAATAGATTGGGAGATGTGGTAGTTTACCAATGATTAAAATGATTGAAAGCATCAGTTTACCAATGCCTCATGTCAGTCATCCAACATCTGATAAAGAATCTCATGTCATTTAGTCGTCATTTGATCTTAATTGTCGGTCAACAAACATTTGATAAAGAATCTCACGTCGATCAGCCAACATTTGATCATAAACATCTGTTGATCCTAAACGTTGGTCAAACGACATCTAATAAAGAATCACGCTTCGATCAGTCGACATTTGATCCTAAATATCGGTTGACCCTAGGCATCGATCAACTATCATTTAATCCTAAACATCGATTGACCAACGCCTCATGTTGCCCAATCAACATATGATGAAACATCCACACTTTCAACCTCTGTTTTTTCCTTACTGTTGATGCAACATCCACACTTTGGTCCACTGTTTCTGCCTTTGAAGGACAACACATTGGTCCACTATTTTGGACTTTACATCATATATATTACTAATTGAATCATTTTTCTGCCTCTGATTTTGGACTTTACTTCATATATATTACTGATTGAATCATCTTTCATTTAAACCATTTACGTTACCATTTTCAAATAGGTTCTTAGTCACATTCTCGACTTCTGTGAATTTTTTCTAAAAATCTAAATGAATTGATAAAGTGTGGGTGAATTTATTAATTATACAAGATGTATCCAATTGCTTATCTTTAAAGATGACTTTTGTGTGAAAGACAAAGCACAAGTAGGACTTCACTCAATAATTTTTTTTATGTAGCCTCTCTTTATTCTCAATTAATTTTGATGCGCTTCATACTGAAAACTCAGTTTCATGCTTTTGTTCATTCCATAAATCATTTGTACAAGTCAGTACATGCAAAATATTAGTTAAAGTTGTTTTCTATATTTAATGGGTAGATGATTTGGATTCTGTTTTTGGATTGATTAACTCTATTAGAAAGTTGTTCATTAAAGAAATCTTTTGGTCTACAATTTTGCTTATTTTCCTATTTGCTTACATTTCAAATTCATGCTTTAATTTTCATGTTTTCAAGCCCCACCATAGTTTTATACTAAAATCCTAGTTCTATAACGTAAATATTTCCTGTGAAAATGGTAGTGGGCGGTATATCAAGTTAATGCTTTACTTTTCTAATTTGCTTAGTTTCTACTTAGATTTATGCCCCCTTTGTAATGTAAAGTTTGGTTCTATATTAATAATGTGTGATTCCTATTTATTTTTAACAAGGACTATAATTTTATCAGTTTTAAGAAACGTGCAAACATTACTTAAATATTTAGATTGCTGGTTAATTTATTGATGCATTTTCTGCAGCAATAGTAATGAGGATATTAACCATATCTTATTGTATTTCAATTTCTTTAATTATATATGGAATTTTTTTTGTAGGAATTAAGTTTGATGACTGTTCTACCTTAGGGTTGAGCTAATTTCCTTATCAAGGATTTTCCTTACCTAATTTGCACTCAAGAAATGATTTGGATTCTTATTTTGTATTAGATAGTTTATATTAGACAATTTATACTCAGTTTATATCTACGTTTTACTCAATTTATATATGATTTGGATTATGATTTTGCATTTGACGACATAAACTATAGCCCATAATTCCTTATCCTAAGTGGAATGCCCATTTTTTCTAGTGGGAATTGTTGCTTCAGAAAATAATGAGTCTTCATTCCTGCATAGGAACTGCTCCATTTCCGTCATTACTAGCATCTACCTCTAGTGCAACTCTGCAAATGTCTTTTTAAAGTTGGGTAGAGCTAATACATATGTGGTGGTAAGGGGTTCCTTGAGTGAATCAAAAGCTTCCCAAGATGGGGGAGTCCAACTGAACTGATTTTTCTTCAAAATGTTGGTTAAATGCTTGCAAATTAACTCACGACCTCTTACCAATCATATATAGTAACTAGTGAGTCCTGGGAACCCTCTCAAAGCTTAAATAGTTTTGGGGAATGGCCAATTCAGTATTGCATCCACCTTGGATTTATCAGCTACCACTCGTTCTTGTGATATAGCCCAAGTACTCCAATCGGGTTTTACTGAATGAACACCTGCTCATTTTTTTGCCTAAAGCTGGTGTTGTTGTGTCAGCTTTAGAGTGATACTTGAATGTTATATGTTTTATATGTTTCTGTAATTTAATACTATATACTAAAATATCAAAATAAAATAAGGATATAACATAAAAGGATAAATTTTGTTAAATTCTCTTTGAATACAAAGATTTTTAAGGCCTAAAAAGAAGCTGGTGATTTTTAAGGCCTAAAAAGATGATTTTTAAGGCCTAAAAAGAAGCTAAGCCAATAGGCATTACTAGTTGTATATATGTGAATCAATTTATACATATCATCCCCATAAGAGTATATATCGGAATAAAGTATATATCAAAAGTGAATAGAGTATAAACAACATATCAAAGTCAATATATCAGTGCCAAATCATTGCCAAATCAAATTGATCCATGATACATAAAGCAAATGCGGATTAACAAAAGTGCATGTGTAGAATTTTTGGTTAACCTAGAATTATATGTTGTTGGGTAAGGAACACTATGAAATTGTTGGAAAGTTCCTCTTAATGACTAATTTTCTGTTGTGGTTAGGTTTTGTCACTGGTCACAACTAGTGGTAATATACTTAATACCTTCATCTTGACATCCATTTGAATTAGATAATTATTTTTTTGCAAGTTACCCACTTAGCTATTGTAAAATTCTTTAATTGGTTATTCCCTATGAAGCACGGTCACTCTCCTGGAAGCCACGAGTCGCGTGTCGTATCGAAACACGTATTATGTGCACGCTCCGACACGTTACAGACACATTGTGGACACGTTAGGACATGTGATGGTGATTCTGCTTTATTTATGATTTATAATGTTAAAGTGTATTTGATTTTACTTTGTATGGTCCATTTTCTTAATTTCATGTTAATAATGTTCAAATAATGTATTTTATTGAAAAAATATATTTCATTTCATATATATATTATATATTATACTTATCCTAACGTGTCGTATCCTAGCTTTGGGAAGGATCACGTGTTGTATCCTAGTTTTTTGAAGAATCATGTGTTGCGTGTTGAAACGCGTATTACGAGTTTGTGCTATAGGTTATTTCGTAAACAATTTATGTATGTTCGCACTTAAATTATGTAAGTACTTTATGTATATTTGTGTAAAGATGTGTGTGTTTGTGTTTTGGAGTAGCAATGGTTTAGGTCGCTGAGAATGGGGCAGGAGGGAGGGGCTAGTTACGGGTTAGGTAAAATTGGGGGAGGTGGCTGGGTGTATGTGGTTGTTTTGATAAATTGCATTTATTTTCATAATTTTTCAAACACGAGCTATAGTTATTGTTCTCGAAAACAATCACATTTTACATATCTGATGAATCAATACGTGTTTGGGTAGGATCCCAATTCAATATAAAGGGTTCCATTTTGGGTTGATGCAAAGATATATTCATTTAGGTTTATGCTATATGTTTTAACTTTTAGTCTAGTGCTGGGTCTTAAAAGCTGGATTTTGTTTTAGGATCTTAGACTTTTATTTGGTTAGCACACTGATAATATTTGTTTTGAATGTGATAAAATGGGTTATGTATGTCGTATAAATTGATATGGTTCGAAGTAAATTTGGTTCAACGATTCTCTTATGGAATTTTATTTTAGTTTGTGCTAGAAAAAGTTTGATGCCTTTCTTTTAAATGCGTAATAAAGCAGTTCTTTATAAGAACATTCCCAATTACATAATAAGCTTATTTGAGAGGAATTTAGAGATATTTGTTGCATATATAAGTTAGCTTTCAATTTATATATATATATATATATATATATATATATATATATATATATAGTTCTATATTTTACATTTAGACTAGTGTGATTAAGTAGTTGGTTGATAATATATTTCCAACAACTTTATGCATACTTTATAGGGAAATTTACATTTAAGTCACTTGTTGACAATTTTCAAATATTTAAGGACAATTTAAAATTAGGTCCACTTATTATGCCACTAGCGTGGACTTCTACAAGAAGAGAATTAGTGGACCTAAGTGTTTAAAATTTGTCAAAATTCCTTTAGTGTTTAAAATTTATTTGCGAGGGACCTAAGAGTACTTTCCCCTACTTTATAATCACTCAATGAATGTAACACATGACTTTATAATCACATTTGAAGTATTGATAATTCATTTGTCTCACACGTTTTTATCATTACTAACTATTTGACTTATTTAACAACAATATTTTTGTATTTTTTCATTAGGTTGAATATTTTAATGGATAAAAGTTGGATTAGTATAAAACATAAAGGTCATCCTTTATACGATAAAGGAATAGAAGCCTTTGTTAAGTTTGCCTCTGATAACAGATCGAATGCCGAAAAAATATTATGTCCGTGTAAGAATGCCGCAATACGATATTTGTGAAGAAAGATGACGTGGTAGAACATATAATACTTAATCGATTCTTAAAGAGTTATACATGTTGGACCTTTTACGGGGAATCTTCCTCATCTTCAGATCCCTCTTCTGAATATATTTTTGGTGATGAAATTAGAGAGATGATACATAATGCCTTCCACCCTTAGACCCATGAGAGTTTATGGATATTGGTGCAGAGCAACAAGGGGTAGAGGGTCCAGATGCTGAAACCAAGAAATTCTTTAATAAAAGAATCAGATCGAGAGTTGTATCCAAATTATAAAAAGTATTCTACACTCTCGTTTCTTATTCGATTATTGCATATATAGTGTTTAGGTGGGTGGAGTGATAAGACCTTTACAATGCTTCTTGAGTTATTAAAATATGCATTCCTAGAGGGTGAGAAATTGCCAAAGTCTTTTTATGAAGCTCGAAAGTTGATTGCAAACTTAGGGTTAGATCATAAGAAGATACATGAATGTCCTAATGATTTCATATTGCACTGGAAATAGATAAAAAATGCGGAAGAATGCCCAAAGTGTCATACCCAAAGATATAAACAATTAAAGGGTCAGTCAGATAACGAATTTACTACAGATAGGAAAATTCTTGCGAATGTGGTAAGGTACTTACCTTTAATACCAAGACTTTAAAGGCTATTTATGTCATCAAAGACAGCAACACAGATGATATGGCATGCCGAGGAGCACGTTGATGATGGAAATGCCAGGCGTCCAGTCGATTCTCTTGCTTGGAAAACATTTGATGAGATATATCCAAATTTTTGTGGAGAACCACGAAATGTCAAGCTTTCTTTACCAAGGGACGACGTCATCCCATTCAGCAGCATAAGTATTGCCCATAACACGTGGCCGCTAGTTTTGATGCCGTTAAACATAGCCCTATGGTTATGTATGAAACAACCATATATAATATTATCCATAATTATTGATGGTCCTAGAGGTACTGGTAATGATATTGATGTTTATTTATGCCTTTTGATTGACGAGTTGAAGGAATTATGGGCTGGGGTCGACATTTATGATGGATCTAAAATTTAGATGTTTAAATTGCGTGTGTCGTTGCTATGGACATTTAGTGATTTTCCAGTTTATGCAAATTTATCGGGATGGAGTACAAAAGGAAAATTGGCATGTCCGTGTTGTCAAAAATATACTTGATCTCAGTGGCTATATAATGGAGGAAAGCATTGTTACATCGGTCATCGTCGATCGTTATCGGAAGATCATAAATTTCGAAGGGATAAAATCTCTTTTGATGGTACAATTGAATTGGATACAAAGCCCCCTCGACTATCTGGAGATGATGTGTATGCCGAAGTAAAGAACTTCGATAATAAGTTCGGGAATAATCCATAATTAGAACGTAAGAGGAAAAGGGTTAATGATGAAAAGAGTAGTACACTGTCATATAATTGGAAGAAACGAAGTATAATTTTTAAATTAGATTATTGAAAGGACAATTTGATACTCCATAATCTTGATGTTATGCATATTGACAAGAATGTGTGTGATAATGTGCTCATGACATTATTGAATATTGATGCGAAGGGAAAAGACAATTTGAATGCTCGTTTAGATTTTAAAAAATGGGTATTCATAAGTCGTTGCATCCTCAAAAATAGGAAAATGGCAAGTACTATTTTCCACCTTTATGTTTCACATTAGACAATAAAGGTAAAGATGTGGTATGTAAAGTGTTGAAGGAAGTGAAAGTTCCAGATGGCTATGCTTCGAACATATCGCGACGTGTTAATCTTAAAGAGTGTACTATATCAGGGCTGAAGAGTCACGACAACCATATCTTAATACAAGAGTTACTTCCTATTACTTTAAGAAATACGTTGCCTAAGAATGTTCTAGAACCATTGACTGAATTGAGTAACTTTTTCAGGAGTATGTACTTAAAAGTGATGAATGTAAGTGATCTAGATCATGTCCAGTCTTGCATTGAGCTCACATTATGCCATCTTGAGAGGATCTTTTCGCCTTCATTTTTTGATGTCATGGAGAATTTTGTTATCCATTTAGCCGAATAGTCAAAGATCGGAGGACCATCACAGTAGTGATCAATGTACGCTGTTGAAAGGTGTTGTATTTTTGCAATATTTATTATTTTTTAATTTTAATGTGAGTGTTTTTCCATATATAATTGAATTTTCCTCTCAATAGATACTTGTTCACACTAAAAAATTATGTAAAGACCCAAAGTCATCCAGAAGGTTCAATTGCACAAGGATATTAGGTAGAAGAATGCTTGACATTTTGATCCAGGTACTTGCATGATGTTGAAATCAAGTTTAATCAACCAGTAAGGAACGACGATGGTATATCCAATTCTTTCGATCAAATCAGTGGTCGTAAATTGGGTAAATCAAAGGGGTTTGTGCTTGATGACATTATATAGGCACAAGCACATCGGTGTGTGCTTGTCAATACAGAAGCAATTGCTCCATTTCTAGAGTAAGTATATTTTTTAATTAAGTTACCCCATGTTTTAGCCACGCGAAATACAACGCAATGACACATTTCAATGCAGGATTCACCGTGCATCAATTAGGAGTAATTCCCATCTCAGACCACATGATGTGGACCGTATTCACAACGAAACATTTCATTTATGGTTTAGATATCATGTAATTAATATACATATTGAAAATAATAGTATACATTTAATTATGTTATACATACGTATAATATTTAACGATATCATTTATTTTGAATGAGTAGGTTCGTAAGTTGCTTAAGGCACCTAATACATAAATATTAGAAGAAATTAGGAGATTAAATAGGAGTCCATTAAAAAACTCAAAGAGATTCTCAGGGTATATTATAAATGGCATTAGGTATCATGCGAAGGATCGTGAGAGGAAAAGAACAACGCAAAATACTGGAGTCATGTTAAAGGAAGTGACTGAAAGTTATGCAAGTGCAAGAGATAGAAATCTTATATCTGGAGATGTTAATTTCTATAGGGGTTTAACAAACATTATTGAGTTGCATTATTCTAAAGCTTACAAGTTTATGTTGTTCAAATGTGATTGGCTTGACCATAGTAGAGGTCTCATTAAGCGGGATGATTTTGGTTTCACTCTTGTAAACTTCAACCATTTGTTATATACAAAGAGAAAGTAACGGATAAACGTTTCAACTTAGCATCTCATGCAAATCAAACTTTTTATGTGCGAGACCCAATGGAGAAAGATTGACATATTGTTGTGAAGACAAAGCCTAAAGACATTTTTGATATTCTTGGACAACAATGTACAACCCAAAACATCATGTCGTATCAAATAGAGTTGTGGTGCGAGCAAAATTTAGATAATACGACATTCACACATGATGGCGAGGCTAGTTGGGTAAGACAAGGTGTTGTCGAAACTATTTTTGACGAAGGAACACAAGGAGAGTCGCATGAGGATGATGAGGCTAGTATGTAGATTGATTTGAATAAAACTGGGAGCTTTAAGGGGGTACATTTGATTACACGCTTATTTTTCTCTTGATTATAAAAAATTCCCCTTTTATCATTTTTTCTAATTAAGACTGTCTCTTGCAACATGACTGTTGATACCAAAATTAATATGCTGATGTGGACGAATAATACGAAGACACGTGTCAATCTACGTGGCACAATAGCAGCGAGGAAGATCATTTTCCGACCAGCCATGTTTCTTTCCGAGGAACTCTATTACACCGAGGAACTCTATCACACCGAGGAATTCTATCACACCGAGGAACTCCAACGCACCGAGGTACTCTAATGCTACGAGGAGCTCCCGATCAACAAACAGCTATGGCGGTCCGAGCTGCATCTCGGTCGTATCATTAATTACCAGATGGACAACTGTTCAACTATTCAATATATTCTTGACGCACACGCTGCATTAAATGTATTACCCTTTCATACGTATGTCATTTAATGTATCGAACCTTTCATGTACAGCCTCAAGGCTATAAATACCATGTATCATCCTCATTCAAGGGGATCGGAATTTCTTGAGAGAATTTGTAATCAAGAATTCCACAAACACTCGGCAATAACATAACAGTGGACGTAGGCTTTATTCCTAGCCGAACCACTTTAAAAATCTCTGTCTTATTTATTTATCTGTGATTGAATAATTAGAGCAATCTAGTTTTTTACATCAACAGATTGGCGCCGTCTGTGGGAAACGACTGTTATTATCGTTTTTCATAAAAATCATTTATCACCAATGGCTGATAATCCAGAATCCAGTAATCGAAATATTGGAAATACTGGAAATCTTCCAAATCCATCTGCATCCCCAGATCTGGCTGGGATTATGACGAATCTGGCTCAAGGACAAACCGCCATGCAAGAATCCATGAGGCAACTCATTCAAACTCTTCAGGGCGGTGCACCTACCTATTCAGGGCAAAGAAGTGATCATAGGCAATCGTAATCTAGACGCACTGGGTCATATCGCAATGAGGAGTCTAATGATCTTTCTTATCAACCTGGGCGAACTTCATCTATAAGGGCTTCGGATACAGATCAACGTATCACTCTCTCTCCGGAGAGAACTAGCGCTTTGGAGAGGTTAAGTAGAGTATCTCCTTTCAGTCGGTTAGGACCAAGGAGGAACATGAATCCACCTAGGGCTCCATCAAGAAGTTTTCGACCGCCACCAGGTTTAAGAGAAGGATCTGCGCAATCGCGACCAACCACTCGTCGAGATAAATCTCAGGAAGCTACGTCAGAGCAATCAGTTGCTCGGACTAAACGGCCCGAGGAAGGGAATGAAGCATGGAAAGGTTCCATTCAACGATTGGAGGATAGACTGGGAGAAATGGCTAAGGCAAGAAATCCCTTACAGAGAACTTTTGTTCAAGGAACACCCTTTGTGCAAGCCATTGTGGATTTCCCCACGCCGTCGAAATTCAAAGCACCCGTAGTGACTCCCAAGTACGATGGAAAGACAGATCATGTACTTCATATAGAACAATACCAAGCTGCTGCAGATATCTACGCTGTTCCCGACGAGATGAGGTGTAGAGCATTCTCGGGAACTCTTACTGGATCTGCACAGATATGGTACAATAATCTTCCTCGGGGTAAGATTTCAACTTTTGTTCAGTTGGCCGAGTTGTTCATTGGCAATTTTTGTTTTGGAGCAAAGCCGGTAAAGCGAGTAGCACACTTGCTAAGTGTTAGACAGAAATCAGGTGAAAGTACTAGAGATTACATAACTCGTTTCAATAACGAAAAGTTGGAAGTCATAGATTATGAAGAAAAGACAGCAATCACTGCTTTGATGAGTGGTTTGCTGCCTAACAAGCTGTATTACACTTTGGCTAAAGATCCACCTAAAAATATGTCGGAGTTGATGGCAAAGGCGGCCAAAATCATGAATGCCGAGGAGGCTATGGCTGCGAAGAAGAGTATGGATAAAGAAGTTAAAGTGGAGGTCGACAATTCTAAGAAGAAAGATCAGAAAAGTAATGGTGGTGACAAATATTCCAAGAATAACAGGATGAAGTTGGAAGCCCTAAAGAAGTATGATAATTATACTCCATTGAAAGTGGGTATTAATCATGTTTTGGAAGAAATCAGGAATAACGAGGAAATCAAATGGCCAGAGAAACTGAAGACAGATCCCGACATGAGGAATAAGACCAAATATTGCGAATTTCACAAAGATCATGGCCATATGACCAAAAATTGTATAGCCCTTCAGAACGAGATTGAAACACTCATCCGAAGAGGAAAATTATCAAAGTACGTAGATCGCAGGAGTGAGAGGAAGCATGATGATAGAGCTAGAGAGAGATCTAGATCTCCTCGTCGTGCAGAGGAGAAAAAGAGGAAGGACCATGAAGAGGATCCGGATGATGACCCCGATCTTCCCAAGAATCCAAGGAAACCTGAACGAGAGGTATTTTCCATACGTTTTGGGTCATTTGATTGTAATGTTATTACAGGAGGAGATGCAGGAGGAGGAGACCTTACTGCAGAAAGAAAAGCTTATCTCGGAGAGGCTCAAGCTTGTTCATACATTCAGCGAATAAACCTGGCCGAGGATGATCGTCCGAGGAAAGTAAACAAAGAGAAGCTAGTGATTGGTTTTTCAAAAAACGACCTGGCAGGTGTTCTCTACCCTCATGATGATCCGCTGGTTATCAAAATGAGGATGAAGGATGTGGTCATTTCAAGGGTGTTAGTAGACAATGGTAGTTCGGCAGACATCATGTATTATTCATGCTTTGATAGCTTGAATTTAAAATTATCTCAGTTAGAACCTTATCACAGACCCCTTCTGGGTTTTGCTGGCGAGAAAGTTTTTCCACTTGGGACGATCAAGTTGGATATACTCATTGGAACTTGGCCTGCTTGTCGAACGGAAAGAATACGCTTTTTTGTAATGGATAAGAATGTGCAGTCCGCCTACAACATCATCATGGGAAGAGTTGGATTGAAGAAGTTCGAAGCAGTTCCATCTACAGTTCATCAATGTTTGAAATTCCCAACGAATTTTGGAGTAGGAATTATGAAAGGTGATCAAAAAGTAGCTCGGGAATGCTA
The DNA here is from genome assembly GCA_949130495.1 of Sambucus nigra. Taxonomy (NCBI): domain Eukaryota; kingdom Viridiplantae; phylum Streptophyta; class Magnoliopsida; order Dipsacales; family Adoxaceae; genus Sambucus; species Sambucus nigra. The sequence continues at coordinate 44,835,833 of OX422219.1, read as the reverse complement.
TTATTCGTCGGCCGAGCAAGAGGAACTTGAAGAGTTACAGAAAAAGACTACTACTTACCAAGTGGAGGAAAGCACAGAAATTGAAACTCTTGACCCTAGGGATGAATCTCAACTCGTAAAAGGACAGGTTATGGAATCTACAGAAATTGTTATCTTGGACGACGAGCATCCTGAACGAATAACTCAGATAGGGTCATCGTTGGATATTTCAATAAAACAGGAATTGATAACTTTCTTGAGAAATAGGAAGAATACTTTTGCTTGGAGTCATGAAGACATGCCAGGAATAGATCCAAACTTCTTATGTCATGAACTCAATGTGAATAAGGAAATCAAACCTGTGAAGCAAAGAAGAAGGGTGTTTAGTCCCGAGAAGAATCAGGCCATACAAGAGGAGGTCGAAAAACTCCAGAAAGCCCAATTTATTGAAGACGTGAAATATCCAGATTGGTTGGCGAATGTGGTGATGGTAAAGAAGAAGAACAACAAGTGGAGAATGTGTGTTGATTTTACTGATCTCAACAAAGCATGTCCAAAAGATCATTTTCCATTGCCCAGAATTGATCAACTAGTGGATGCTACTTCGGGACACGAGCTACTCAGCTTCATGGATGCTTATTCTGGCTACAACCAAATCAAAATGAAGCCTGGAGACAGGGAAAGTACTTCTTTTATTACCCCAAGGGGAACTTATTGTTATAATGTTATGCCTTTGGTTTAAAAAATGCAGGTGCAATATATCAGCGGTTGATGAACAAGGTATTCACCGAACAAATCAGCCGCAATATGGAGGTCTATGTCGACGACATGCTCACCAAAAGCAAGAGAGCTGCAGATCATTTGGTTGACTTGAGTCAAACTTTTGATCAACTGGATAAATACCAGATGAAGCTTAACCCGACGAAATGTACCTTTGGAGTACGAGAAGGAATGTTCCTCGGATACATCGTCAACCAACGAGGTATTGAGGCAAATCCAGAAAAGATCAAAGCTCTTTTAGAGCTGCGATCCCCGACGACGAAGAAAGAAGTGCAAAGTCTTACCGGACGAGTTGCAGCACTCAACAGATTTGTATCCCGAGCAACTGATAAATGCCTCCCATTCTTCAAAACGCTACGAAAAAGTTTTGAGTGGACTGATGAATGTGAGAAAGCCTTTCAAGATATGAAGAAGTATTTGGGAGCCCCACCATTGTTGTCTAGGCCAATAAATGGAGAGAAGTTGTACTTGTATTTGGCAGTATCAGAAAATGCAGTTAGCTCGGCGTTGATCAGATTGGAGAATGGAGTCCAGAAGCCAATTTATTATACAAGCAAGGCCTTCCGAGGTGCGGAAATCAGATACCCAAAGCTGGAAAAATTGGCACTGGCATTAATTGAAGCAAGTAGAAGAATGAGACCATACTTCCAGGCCCATACCATCATTGTGTATACCGACATGCCGTTAAGACAAGCCCTTCACAAGCCAGAAAAATCAGGAAGATTGATGTATTGGGCAATAGAACTCGGTGAATATGATATTGTGTATGAACCCAGATCATCGTTGAAAGGGCAAGCCGTGGCAGATTTTATAGCAGAGTTCACATACCCTGATACCCCCGAGGAGCAAAAAATGCTTGCTGACCTACCTGTGGACGATACAGGATCGACAGACACAGATCCAAACCAACCAAGGTTGGTAAAAGGACTTGTGGATGTAGAAAAATCATCATATTTAAATCCCGACCAACTCCGGTTGGTGGAAGGGCACGAACAAATGATCGACGAGGAACGAAGGATACCCGGGGATGATGAAAGAAAACAGATGATATTTCACCGAGGAACTCTAACAGATAAGAAATTTGAAGACAAGTTACATACATGGAGATTATATGTAGATGGATCATCTTGCACGGCTGGTTGTGGAGCAGGGATTGTTTTAAATTCTCCAGATGATATTGACATGGAGTACGCCTTGAGATTCCAATTCAAAGCTTCCAATAATGAAGCTGAATATGAGGCTATGATAGCAGGTTTTCATTTGGCGAAAGTTATGGAGGCACGTCAAGTAATTGTTTTCAGTGATTCTCAGTTGATTGTGAATCAAATGATGGGAATATATGCAGTGAAGGGAGAGTTAATGGTGAAGTACCATGCAAAAGTGATGGAATTGTTGAAAGAATTTGATGCTATTCAATTGGTGAGGATACCGAGAATGGAGAATGCCAGAGCAGACGCATTGGCCCGACTAGCGTCAGCTACGCGCACCGAGCTGCGAAGAACAATACCAATTGAAGTATTAGAAAATCGGAGCATAGAAGAAGATCTGACGATGAAGATTATTACCTTTGATTTAGGACCATCTTGGATGGATCCTATCAGAGCATACATTGAAGAAGGAGTATTACCGGAGGACAAACTAGCTGCCAAGAAATTGAAGTATAAAGTTGCTCGGTATGTGTTAACTAATGGTGTTTTGTATAGACGAGGAATTATGGCAGGTTTGCAGAGATGTGTGCATCCATCAGAAGTCAAAGAATTGATTGAAGAAATCCATGAAGGATCTTGTGGAGCTCATGTAGCAGGTCGGACCCTACTGCAAAGGGTGATGACACAGGGATACTATTGGCCGACGATGAGAGCTGATTGTATAGCTTATGCTAAGAAGTGTGACAAGTGCCAACGTTTTTCTTCCATCAGAAGAACTCCACAGGCATTGTTGACACCCATAACAGCACCTTGGCCATTTGCCATGTGGGGGGTTGATCTGGTTGGACCACTGCCGACGACCCGAGGAAGGTTCAAGTATCTCGTCGTGGCAGTAGACTATTTTACTAAGTGGGTGGAAGCTGAACCACTAATTGATATGACGTACGAGAAGGTGTATCAGTTCATATGGAAGAATATCATTTGTCGATATGGTCTCCCCCACGCTTTCATCACAGACCATGGAACACAATTTGATAATGAAGAATTTGCTGCCTATTGTCATCAGTCAAACGTCTTGAAGTTTCATTCAGCACCAGGCCATCCCCAAAGCAATGGGCAGACTGAAGTGACGAATAGAACATTACTAAATGGGTTGAAGAAGAGGTTAAGTGAGGCTAAAGCAAATTGGATTAATGAGCTACAGTCAGTTTTGTGGGCTTACCGAACAACTCCCCGAGCAGCAACAGGAGAATCACCATATATGCTAGCATTTGGAAGTGAGGCTGTGATACCTGCCGAGTTGGGCCTACCAACACATAGGGTGTTAAATTTCAATTCTCCGATCAGTGATTTGATGAGAAGGATGGATTTAGACATGCTCGAGGAAGTCAGAGAAGAGGCAGCCATTAGGAATGCTGCTTATCAGCAACGAACAGCTCTGTTTTACAACAAGAGGGTAAAGAAATGTGATTTAAAAGAAGGGGATTATGTGCTAAAGAAGGTCATTCAGAAGCAGAATAAACTAGAAGCAAACTGGCATGGACCTTACCGAGTTACAGAGGTTGTTCGACCAGGAACTTACAGAATAGCAACTCTAGAAGGAGAAGAATTTAAAAATGCATGGAATGCTGAACACCTGCGCAAGTATTATCAATGATGTCCAATGTAAAGCATTTCTCTCATTATGAATAAAACGAAGATGTTTCACCAGTTTTCCTTTTGATGAAAGTTTTTCGGGGAATACTAGTGTAATACACTATACAACGAAAGTGCTCTAAGGAGCCAACAAATACAGCTCTTCGGAGCAAAAGTGCTCTAAGGAGCCAACCTCCTTTGGTTAGGAGGACAGCTCTTCGGAGCAAAAGTGCTCTAAGGAGCCAACAAATACAGCTCTTCGGAGCAAAAGTGCTCTAAGGAGCCAACCTCCTTTGGTTAGGAGGACAGCTCTTCGGAGCAAAAGTGCTCTAAGGAGCCAACCTCCTTTGGTTAGGAGGACAGCTCTATTGAGCAAAAAGTGCTATAAGTAGCCAACCTCCTTTGGTTAGGAGGATATGCTCTACGGAGCCAAAAAATGCTCTAAGGAGCCAAAAGCTTTAAGGAGCCAAAAAGTGTACACCAGCAGGATCAACCACGGTTGGTAAGATAAAATTATACTCTCATATTACAACTTATGTTGGTCGGGAGGTAATATTGTTACAATGAGTTCTTTGAAGAACAAAATGTTTAAAAAATACACCAAGTATAGTTGGTCGGGGATAAAAACCCAATAACTGTAGTTGGTCGGCGAGGACAACTTATTGATCTTAGTTGGTCGGACGCAATTTTATAATCAAACCAAGTATAGTTCGTCGGAGCTGTATTTGGTCGACAAACATTATTCACCCACCTTGGTTGGTTGGAAACAGTTTGAACATTTTTCTCATTACTTTATTATTAAGTGATCGAGAAACATTACTAATACTTGTAACCTTTTATTAAGTTGCTTATTGAACAATAATACTGTTAGCTTTTTAATAGATACATAGATACATATGTACAAATATAAATGTGCTTGATAAAACAAAATTGGCAAACAGAAAACGAAAATCTTTTCATTAATCTGGAATAAATTACAAATTACAAAATTGATTACATGGACATTACTATTCTATTGGTTTTTTGCCCTGTGCTTTAGAAACAGGTTCCTCGCCGGCAGGAGGGTCTTCTAGGCAAAGGGGAGAATTGATGAAATTAACATCTCTGAGCATTCTGACGTTCATAACAGAAGGTGTATCCAAAAGATGCTCAGGACGAGATAATTCAGCTTGGGAGTGAAGGCTATAATCACCAAGATATTTCGAAATTAGACTGCGAGGAATGGAGCGAGCTGGAATCCATGCCATATCCAATTTGAAAGGTGGTACAGGCAGGTCTAATAACGATGGAGCATGATAGTCCCATAAAAAATGCCCTTGCTCCAACTTTAATACACCCAATGCATTTAACCATCCTTGCTTGTAACCTTCATTATTAGCATGTTCAATACGAGCATCCAGATGAACGAGAGATTCATTGTATCCTGCCATCCAGAATTCTCTTGGCTGTTTATGGAATTGGAAGGTTAATCTATCCAATTGTTCATGAAGGCTTTTGGCAAAGAGATCTTTGTTATGCAAGGCAGATTTCGTTGATGCCAGCTGATCTTCCAGAGACAGATTTTTATTGGACATTTCAGTCAGAGCACGGTCTTTTGCTTTCAACTGGAATGCTTGAGTTTCCAGAGTAGACTGAGTGCGAGCTTCCTCAACATTTTGGCTGACTCTTCCTTGCCCCCGAGAACCTCTTCCTCGTCCCCGAGCAGTTCCAGAAATAGCAGATCTTCTTAAGTCCTCCAGCTCTTGCCTCAGTTTGGCATTTTCGACTTCTAAGAACGAGAAGCCTTCATCAGTGACTGGTATTAATGCAGTAGAGGATGAAGCGGCAGATTCATACTGAGCTAATTTCTTCTGCAAATTGTTATTTTCTTGCTCCAGGATCTCAGCAATTTGTCTACAGGCTTCAATTTCACCTTTGAGGGTCCTCTCCCTGACGTCATACCCAGCAATGATCTTCTTGTGGCCTGTTTCTGAAGAGAGCTGCTGGTATCTATTTTCATAATCTTCATGTAATAAAGCCATTGATTCGTTATGCTGATTTTGAAGATCCTTTAAAGAATCATGAAACTTTTCAATCAACTCATAGTAAGCGACATTGTTGGCCACTGCTCGGTCGAGTAAAGCTTTTAAGTATTGATAAGCTTCAATAGCCTGCTCTGAAGCACCGTGACCAAGGATATCAACAATTTCCGATGTACTAAGATCTGTATGACCAGCCTTATAATATTGATGGCATTGCTGCATCAGCTCGGTATCATGAGAAGAGATCAATTCCATTCTAGCAACAAACTAATGACAAGAAAAAGACAACAATCAACAAAAACAAGTTATCAACAACAGAGATGAGCAAAGATATATTTTATTAGATCATCAAAAAGTTACATCGTTCGATTACAAGGAAATACAGAAAGGCTGCCGAACAACTTCACACCTTTTCCTTGTCCCCCAAGACTTTCTCGGGAGGCTGGGACGAGGAGCTCGGTTGCTCGGTGATAAGTACAGCTTGATCGGTAGAAGTCTTCTCGGGAGGAGGAGGCATGGAGGAAATATCCTCGGTGGCAGATGGTTGAGAGGCAGAAATTTGATCGCCCATAGCCATGGAAGATTCATCTGAAGCAGGTTCATCTTCTTCTTCTTCCACAATTGGTGGAGGAGGACCAGGGAGATGCCGTTGGAATAGCTCAGAATCATCTTGGACTTTTAGCTCTTGCAGAGCAGCTACCCAACCATCATAGAAGTATTTCAACTCCCCATATTGGACTTGGGACGTCATTGCAGCTATCCCTCTCTCCCATCCTTTCTCCCAACCAACACTGAAATGTTTCTTGATTGCAACTTTTCTCCTCGATTTCTCCGAGGAGAGCTTCACCTCCAGTTCCTCTTTCTTAACCTTAATATCTCGCAGAGTAGATATTTCTTCTTCTGCCTTCTTCAGTTTATCATCAGATTCCTGATGTTTAACTTCCAAATCTTTAATTTTCTCCTCCAAACTCTTGGAGGTTTCAGCCATCTTCATCTTATCAGCCTCAGCCACAGCCAAATTTTTCTCCCAAACAGTTTTCTCCTCGATGTACTGTTGGTGAGATTCCTTCACAGATTGGGTTAAACCCAACAAAGCATCGTCAACATCGGACGAGGAAGTGGAAGCTTTAATAACTTGATCTTTCTTCACGATGGTATTGAAGCAGTTCACCAGCTGAAAGATAAGAAAAACAATAGAGTCAACACAAATACAAAAATTCAAGAAAAAGAAAGAAAGATCAAAGGTATGAGAAATTTACTGAAGAAAGATGGCGAGCAGCTAGGGACGTCAGTGTATCCCTAGGAATTTTTTCATCAACCCCGAGAACCTCGGGTATAACTGAGTTCGTTGAATAACTCGGAAGAAGGATGTTTGAAACACTACTACCACCAACGGGTAGAGAAGATGCAGTTCCAGCAAGATTAACTGAGGATGATTTCCTCAATCTTTTCAAAGGACGGTCAGCAGCATCAGCCAAGGAAGAAGTCTTGGTCGGAGAGATGACAATTACATCAGCAGGAGCATTTTTCTTGCTCGGGGCCACTGGAGGCTTCTCGGCAATTTTGGAGGAACCAGCACCTACTTTTTTAATCCCCTCCGGGACATCAATTTTGCCTTTCTGGGCTCCAACAGCAGAAGAAGTGTCACCAAATAGAGCAGGAGGAGCTCTTTTCTTGCCCATTTTCTGAGATAGGGGGATATGAGAATCTGAAGATGAACTTTCTGGTGTTGAAGCTGGTTCAACAGGGCGAGCAGTATAAGAGGTTGTATAACTCTTATACTGTAGTAAATATGAAGCAGATCTAATATGCTCGTCAGCAATGGTCTTATGCAAATTCCAGATAAGTTTCAAATGCTTGATATTCACTTCTGACTCTTTTGGAGTTTTTCTTTTGCTATCAACTGCAAACAAATACATAATAGAATATCAGTCATACATTTTGTCAAACAGGATGAAAGCATAATTTCATAAGTAAAATAAAACGAAAAATAAACCTATCCCATTGCCGTATGGGGGGCATCTAGGACCGTTGTATACTTCATTTCCAGATAAAGGCGCATGTTGCCAATTTTTTATGACCAACCCATGCTCAAAATAATCCCTATTTGAGTCAGGGAGATTAACTACAAGAGCCCTATTCAAATACCTAGTTTTCAAATAATAAATATTATCTAGAACGGCCCATTTATAACAAAACATAATTTCAGGGATCCCAATACGAGTCCCATGAGTTAAATTTAATTTATGCACCCCGTTAATTATTCTCCATGAATTGGGGGCTATTTTTGCAGGAACAAGATCAAAATATTGACAAAACTCAAGGCATAATGGGTTTGGTGGAAAGGAAAAACCGCATTCAGCAACAAAAAGACTGGGGAACCAATGTCCCTCAGCCAATCTAAAGTAATCTAAAGGCTCAGAAAGAACCTCTAGAGTTACCCACGAAGGAATGGAAAAATCAGAACGGAATTTCTCAACAGACTCCACGATATAAACCATATTGAATAAAAGAGATACAGAAGAAAGAAAGAAGATCTTACAGAAAGAAAGGAGATGTGTTGACAACGAACGGAAACAAAGATGAACGCACAAGAGAAGAAGAGAAGAGAAAGCTTGAATGCAGAGAATGAAAAACGTAGACGACGGTATGGTTACCAAAGAAGTTTAAATACTTTACATTGGGAAGCGGCGAAAGAAATGATTACCAAAAAGAAATTACTAAACTTCCGGCGGCTAAAAGGACAAAATTTGCACGAATATCAAAGCGCTTATCAAAAAGGCGGAAACTGCGAAATAAGAAGGAAAATTTGAATACAATATTCCTAAAACCCGGGAAGTACATTTAATATTGCCATATACCAAGAAAGAATGTTCCATACTCTTCAAAGTTCAAAATATGAAACATTGGGGGCTTCTGTTGATACCAAAATTAATATGCTGATGTGGACGAATAATACGAAGACACGTGTCAATCTACGTGGCACAATAGCAGCGAGGAAGATCATTTCCCGACCAGCCATGTTTCTTTCCGAGGAACTCTATTACACCGAGGAACTCTATCACACCGAGGAATTCTATCACACCGAGGAACTCCAACGCACCGAGGTACTCTAATGCTACGAGGAGCTCCCGATCAACAAACAGCTATGGCGGTCCGAGCTGCATCTCGGTCGTATCATTAATTACCAGATGGACAACTGTTCAACTATTCAATATATTCTTGACGCACACGCTGCATTAAATGTATTACCCTTTCATACGTATGTCATTTAATGTATCGAACCTTTCATGTACAGCCTCAAGGCTATAAATACCATGTATCATCCTCATTCAAGGGGACCGGAATTTCTTGAGAGAATTTGTAATCAAGAATTCCACAAACACTCGGCAATAACATAACAGTGGACGTAGGCTTTATTCCTAGCCGAACCACTTTAAAAATCTCTGTCTTATTTATTTATCTGTGATTGAATAATTAGAGCAATCTAGTTTTTTACATCAACAATGACATTTGGTGAAAAGCATTTTTTCTCAATTCTAGTATTGTTACTCAGTCTATTTTGACTTTTTTATGTGGTTGACTTTTTTTTGGTTTTATACATATCCACCTTTGTGAACAATATATTTTCTAGGTTGTTTCCCCCTATTTTCCGAGGTGTTTTGGTTATTTTCTCATTGTATAGTAAAAATATTATAGGGATCACATATGGGAGCGAGGTACAATCACCTTGGAATCAGGTATTTCTAAATTATTGCAAGGATCTACTAATTTTAAGCCTTCAGATCTTAAACCTACTTCAATCCATGTGTGGGTGAAATTTCAAGGACTGAATACTGTTTATTAGAAGCCCAAAATTCTCTTTGAGATTGGTGGATGTATTGCTACACCAATCAAGATTGACCAAACAATATTGGCTAAGCAGTTTGTTCATTATGTTAGTGTTTTAATTAACATGGAACTTGTAGATGGGAATCCTCCATCCTCAATTCTTATAATGAGAAAGGGTTTTAGTTTTAAACAAGAGGTCATATATGAGAAGCTTCCTCCTCGATGCAGTCACTATATGATTATTAGACACTAGGTCACTGAATGTATGGTTATAAAAAAATTGCAGGTGGATAATCATGAAACTAATAATGCTTGCCTAAATCTCGAGGGAGATCTAAATATAAAACTCCTTGGACTAATGAAGTGTGGAAACCAGTTCAATAAAAATATCAATCAAAAAACTATTTCAAAGTGGGAAACACCTTTGGGGATAATGATCATAATTCTCCAATCACAGCTATCCTTAATCATGTTAGCAAGAGCTCTGCTAACAACTCTTTTAGTCATAAATCATAGAATCCAACCCATGCTACCCCATGAAGCTCCACTTATAGATCTGAATCAAAGGTTTTTTAAGTTATCTTCTCTAAATCTCGAAGGAAAAAAGGCATTCTTGCCATGCAAGTTATTACTTAAGAGTTCTCATACTTCTTATTGTTAGTTCCTTATTGTAATGTTAGAGGGATAAATAATTGCCCTACTCATTTGGCCAGGCCAAATTTCTTTTTCGTTCTTCACCACTTTTGGAGATCTTTAAGCATGCAAATTATCAATGTCAACTATTAAGGTAACTTGTTACCTAATATGTGGCTTTGTTTAATCTTTGCATACCTTTATACCTACTGTTGTTAGCAATAATGCTCAGAAGATTACTATCTCTTCTTTTTCTAGTCTAAAATACATTCTCTTCTCCTTTATTTATGCTCCTCCTTATTAAATTATGGGAAAGTGATTTTGGAACTCCTTTGCTTTTATTCATAATAATTATCCTGCTCCTTTGGCGATGATTGACGATTTTAACTTGGTTCTAGGCTCTCAAGAATGTAAAGGTTCTAGATTCCCATCCAACAAACCTTGTGAAGAATTAAAAGAAGTGATTGGTTCTTTGAACCTTGTTCATATTGGTACTACTGGTATCCTATATACTTGGGTTAATGCATCACTTTATATATTGGGTTAAAATAATCATACATCACTTGTTGATAGATATTTGTGTGCTAGTGGTGGAGTTGATATAAGAAATAGGCATGCACCACATTATATATGAATTTTTTGAGGGATCTTATAATACCACAGATCTTCATAAAGTAATCCCATAAAATGTATAAATATGATTTGTGATTTGTCATTCATGCTTTCACTTTATAAATTAAGAATATGGTTAAAAGTTTCATAGTCCATAATCAGTCAGTGACTTACGATCAGAGTGGATTTCTGCTTCCATTGTACTTAATCGTTAAAATATTCAAGTTCGGTGTGATTTTATAGGATCATTAGTTTTTTTTTAGTTCTTTCTACACTTGTTATTCCTTGGAAGAATTGAAATTACACATGGAAGTGTACTCTAAAGATTCCTACTTCCATTTGTTCCTCAAACCTCAAACTCCTACAACTTTTTAGGGTTGGGATTTTGAATGAGGATTAATCTGGCTCAACTCAAATGAACTCAAAGTTTCCCTGGCCTTGAGATGTGTTTAAGATGTATCCATTTGCCGAAGGTAAAGGTTATCATTATTGATGCTCCCAAGCTCAACAAATTTAAAATGTCACTTGATCAATAGATACAACTACTTAATATATACAACTACTCAATTAAAGAAAGAAATGAAATATTAGAAAATTAAAATTTGCGTGAGAATGGTAATTGCCTCTTCCTGTCAAGAACCTTCCTTTTCCCATGTTGAAATAAGATCCTCGATGTGGCATCAATTCGATGTCATGATCAATTGGTTGTTGAGGAGTCTCCTGCTTTCTTTCCCGAAGATCAAAGCACCTTAGATTATTAACCAACTGAGTCATCATAGGATAGGTTGGTTTACCCAGCATTGTTGTTATAGAGGTAGCATATTTAAGACCAAGTCCTTTAACATATGTGATTATTTTGGTATCTTCATCAGTTGGTTTGCCTATTGAAGACGAACCATCATATAGCTCCTTAAATTTCTTCAAATAGTTGTGATACCCCGACTAATTAAATATCGGGTAGCTACTCCTTTATTAAATTAATACAGAATATCAAGTTGGTTCAGTCTTAGCATCACTATCGAAAACATTTAGTTACTTACTAGCCACCTAATATTTAAAATAGAGAGATGCCAAATTTTATTAATTAAATTAATAATTAACCAAATAATTAAATCATCATTCATCAATCGAATAAATAATCTCATATGAATAACCAACGAAATGAAACAAACTGAGTCTGGAGTAAACACTCCAATAATAATACCAGAGTAAAATAAAATCCCAATACAAGAGTCTGAATAAATAAACCAACATCTGAGATAATGAAAGTCTGTATCTACAATCTCTAAATAAGAATGGGTAACTTGCCCTAAGTGACATGAATGACTCTGAAGGAACTAAGGATAAATGTAGAGGCCTCTAATACCGAGATCCCGTAACTTCCACAGCAGCTACAGCACATCATCAGAGTGGAACTCCTATGCTTGGAGTCCCTGTGGCTGGGCACCTAAAAGGTTTTAACAAAACAAAATAGATTTGGAAGCAAGCGGGTCAGAGCCTGAGGTGAAAATATTTTAAAAACAACAAGTGTTTAAATTACAATTTAAACAACACATATATTAAACATGTTAATTACGTGCCCTCTCTTGAGACCCTCACCTCTCAACTAATTGTGCATGCCTAACGCATATGTAATTCCCCTACTAGTTACACTACCCTTCCTAGCCAGCCTATGTCAATTCTTTACCCAATCGGACTACCTTATGTGTTTGCTCGAATAACCCCATTTAATACATTCGAACATACTCCGTGTTTTATTAACCGATTTCACATAGCTTAATACTCAAATTTTGTTCTCACATACTTCATTAATTTTGATATTTCAATCTAATTTATCTACTAAGCAACACAACAGAACTATCACTAGTATATATATATATACACCACTATAGTATATAATATACAAATCAGGCACCCCACAAGGATAGAACCTACGATTCCCTCATACTCTACTATCGAATCCCGGTACATCACGTACATGAGGATCACGAGTTCTGAATCACTCTGGAACTATATTAATACAAATCACAAGTATTGGAGGCGAACATAGTTTACATACCTATGGGTCTCACACATAACTATGCTCTCATAGTCAGTTGGCTCATTAACTAACAAATAAGACTTCACAGTCCTATGTTCTCGAAGTACAAATCTAAAGTCCCCCCGAAGGCACACAAAGACCAGATTGTCCCCTTTCCTAAACAACCCTCCCATGATATTAAGTATGGTAGGTATGTCATACACATAACAATCCATATACGAGGAAATCACATAACACGTATCAGTAATTTAGTGCTACAACTCTCGTGAGTACCCCTACCTACCTTAAGAGGCTACTAGGTTTCCCATATATCTCTAAGGTTATCTCAGCAACTTAAAGTCCCCTTAATACTGTTCCAACCCTTAAATTACCGTTCATCCGAATCTAAACTCCCTATATACTAAATTTCGAATCACATTTACGCTTACTTTCTTCCATTTATTCCCATACGTACTAACCCTTTTAGGGTTTTAAGTGTATCCTACTGACCTACCCTAAGTTCTATGATATTCAATCAATAATAACTAAAGAGTTCTACATGTTAAGAGTCAATCAATTATTTAAAGGGAAATAAATCACATTTTCCAGAAGGGTCGATCGATCAGATATTTGCCCAGAAAATCTTTTAACAGTTACGGATTTTCTTATTTTCTAATTCTCCATTACAACATCACAAACTCCCAAATAATTATATAGATCAACATACCAACATAATTGCATAAGTTCTAACGCGTCAGAATCATCAAATCATCATGGGTCATCATTATGTTGGATTAAATCACATAATTTTAATAAAACCCCTATTTCCTCTATTATCTTTAAGAACATTATATAATCTCAATATAACTTCATAATTCTCTACATATGGATCATGATTTCGTGGCTACTATATTTTCAGAAGTTAATCTACATGCAAGATCTATCCAGATTAAGATTTAATCTCCAAATTTATAGATTCTTCCTATTCCATAGTTTTTCTCCAATTCTAAACTATCATGAATCATATATACGCTGAAATGTTGCAAGTTAAATTACTTGACTGGAAATAGAAGTTATGATTGATCCTTTGGAGAAGATGATATGGGAGTAATCCTCTCTTCTCGATATAACCGATGGTGGTGACGGTGGTGTAAAAAGCCTAAAGGTGGTGGTTCTCCTTTGGTAACTTCCTCCACTTCTTCTCCAATGGCCGTATGTGAATTTTGGTGATGTAAACCCTAAGGATACTAAGTGTTGGATGATATAATCCACTTAAAATTCGTGGGTCACTATTCCTCAAATAGTAAAAATGACTAAAGTGCCCTCCCGAGCTGCCAGTTAGGCCTAAAATGGCCCGAGACCCAAACTAAACTCCCAACTAGTGTTTTCTGACTATCTCGATCCTTCCGGACACTTTGGTGCACTCGAAATGACCATACGAATGATATAAAATTAATTTACTTTTAAATCCATTGTTGATGTAAAAAACTAGATTACTCTAATTATTTAATCACAGATAAATAAATGAGACAAAAGATTTTAAAGTGGTTCAGCCTTATATGAATGGCCTACGTCCACTGTTATGTTATTGCTGAGTGTTTGGGAATTCTCGATTACAAATGCTATTAAGAAATTCCGATCCCCTTGAATGAGGGTGATACAAGGTATTTATAGCCCTTAGGCTGTACATGAAAGGGTGTTACATTAAATGATACACATATGAAAGGGTAATTCATTTAATGCTCTTCAAACGTGTGCGTCAAGATGATAAGCATTCAATGAATAGTTAAACTATTGATTATCTGGCAATTAATGCTGCGGTCGAGATGCAGCTCGAACCGTCTTAGTTGCTCGTCGTCCAAGACTTCCTCGGAGCATTGGAGTTCCTCGGAGGATAAGAGTTCCTCGGAGGGTTGGTGTTCCTCGGAAGACTGGTGTTCCTCGGAGTATACCTGTTGCTCGGAGTGAGTATGTTGGTCGGGGGAATGATCTTCCTCGTTGCTATTGTGCCTCGTAGATTGACACGTGTCTTCTTATTATTTGTCCACATCAGCATACTAATTTTGGTATCAACAGAAGCCCCCAATGTTTCATATTTCGAACTTTGAGGAGTATGTAACATTCTTTCTCGGTATATGGCGATATTAAATGACCTTCCTGGGTTTTAGGAGCCTTTTCTTCATATTTGAATTTCCTTCCAAATTCGCAGAATCCGCCTTTTTGCATTTTTATAGGCGCTTCGATCTTCGTGCCATTTTTGTCCTTTTAGCCGCCGGTAGCGTAATAGTTTCCTTTTTTAATCATTTCTTTCACCGTTTCCCAAGGCAAATTATTTAAGCTTCAGAGGCAATCCCATCGTCTTCTACCTTTTCAATTTCTGCTTTCGAGTTTTCTATAGCTTTTCTCTCTCCTGTGTGTTCATCCCTTTCTTCGTTTGTTTGTCAACATATCTCCTTTTTCCCTGTAAGCTCTTCTTCCTTCTTCTTTTATTCATCATGGTTTACATTATTGAGTCTCTTGAGAAATTCCGTTCTGATTTCTCTATTCCATCTTGGGTAATTTTGGAGGTTCTTTATGAGCCTTCAAGTTATTTTGATTTGGCAGAGGGACATTGGTTCCCTAGCCTCTTTATTGCTAAATGTGGATTTTCTTTTCCACCAAACCCTTTATGTTTAGAGTTCTGTCAGTATTTTGATGTTGTCCCTGCAAAAATAGCCCCCAACACATGGAGAATAGTTAATGGGGTGTATAGGTTAAATCAAACTCATGGAACTCGTATAGGACTTCCTGAGATTATGTACTGTTATAGATGGGCTGTTTTAGACAATGTTTATTATTTAAAAAATAGATTTTTGAATAGGGCTCTAGTAGTCAACCTCCCTGATGCTAACAGGGATTATTTTGAACATGGAGTAGTTATAAAAAATTGGCAACATGCCCCTTTGGTTGGAGATGCAGTATATGAGGGTCCCAGATGCACTCCATATGGCAATGGGATAGGTTATTTTCATCTTATTTTGTTTTTTGAAATTATGATTTCATCATGTTTGAATAAATGCATGATTGACATTTCAATATGTTTTTGTTTGTAGTTGACAGCAAGAGAAAAACTCCTAAAGAATCAGAAGTTAATATAAAGCATTTGAAACATATCTGGAGTTTGCATCAAAAGGTTGCAGACGAGCACGTCAGGTCTGCTTCATACTTGCTGCAGTACAGGAGCTATACCTCCTCCTTTACTACTCGTCCTGTGGTTAGCATTAGCGAACCATTGCCAGCTTCTGAAGACTCTTCACCAGACTCCCACATTCCTTTGAGTCAGAAGATGGGCAAGAGAAGAGTTCCTGCTCTCTTTGAAGAGACCTCCTCTACTGGAGATGGAAAGAGAAATAAAGTTGATGTCCCAAAGGGGACAAAGAAAATGGATGCTGCCCCTTCTGCTGCTCCTCAGAAGGCCGCCGAGAAGCCCCCAGTGGCTCCTGTACAGAAGGATGCGCCTGTGGAAGTAATCACTATCTCTCCAACCAAAAATTCTTCTTTGGTTGAGGTTGTTGAGAAGACACCGAGGAGATTGAAGAATTCCTCCTCGGTTAGTTTTTCTGAAGTCATTCCCCAGCTCCAAGCTAGTGGAGCTGGTGTTCCAACCATTATTCCCCCGAGCTCTGCAATGAGTTCGGTAAAGACTTGGACTATTCCTGAAGTCCAAGGCATCGAGGAAAACATGTCTAGGGATATGTTGACATCCCTAGCTACTCGTCACATTGCTTCAGTAAGTTTCTTCTTATCTTGAATTCTTCTTTCCTTCTATCAATATATGTATCTCGGCACTAGCTCATCACTACCTTCTTTTTTCAGTTGGTGAGTTGCTTTAACACCATTGTGAAGAAAGATGAAGCGCTCAAGGCTTCAAGCTCCTCGTCTGGAGTAGAGGATGCATTCCAGGGTTTGGCCCAATCTCTGAAGGAATCCCGTCAAAAGTATGACGAGGATAAAGGAGAATGGGATAAGAAATTGGCTGCATCTGAAGCAGAGAAGGTGCAGTTGGGAAATAAAGTGAAGGACTTAGAAAGAGAGAATAAGAAATACGCCGAGAAGCTCACTACCTTCGGGGAGCTTGAAAATAAGCTGAAATCAGCTGAGGAAGAGCTGACCCTTCTGCGCGAAGCAAATTGTCAGAAGGAGGAGTTGGAGGCCAAGCTGAAAGCCTCCGAGGACCTTCTATCCGAGAAGCTCTCCTCGGAGAAAATGAAAAGAAAGATGGCAATAAAGAAGTCTTTCAACACAGGTTGGGACAAAGGGTGGAACAAGGGAGTAGCTTCCATGATTACTCAGGTGCAATATGGAAGTTTGAAATACTTCCGAGATGGCTGGGTTGCTGCTTTGCAAGAATTGAAGGTGAGCGAGGACTCCGAGTTATTTCAACAGCATCTCCCTGGTCCTCCCCCAGCCATCGAGGATGAAGAAGAGGACGAAGCTGCCTTAGAAGAATCTTCACTGGTAGTGGGTGATCTCATCCTTACCCAGCCTGCTGACGAGGATCTTTCATCTATGCCAGCTCCTCCAGAACAAGTTCCAGCTCCCGCCGACCAACTCATTATTTCCACCGAGCAGCCAAGCTCCTCGTCCCAGCCTCCCGAGAAAGTCTTGGGAGACAAGGAAAAGGTGTGAAGTTGTTCGCTATTCTCTTTATGTTTTTCTTTTACTTATACTTTGTATCCCAGATCTTTGTAACTTTGCCTTATGATCTAATAAAATTTGAGTTCTTTTCTTCCATATGATTGTCTCTTCTCTATCTGCACTCTGTCTTGATCTTCTTTTTCTTTCTCTGTTAGTTTCTGGCCAGGATGGATCTTCTGTCTGCTAATGACACAAAGTTGATGCAGCAATGCCATGAATATTATAAAGCTGGTCACACAGACCTAAGTGCATCAGAAGTTGCCGACATCCTTGGCCATGGTGCTTCAGAGCAGGCAATAGAAGCTTATTAATACCTGAAGGGCTTACTTGATCGAGCTGTGGCCAATAACGTGGCTTACTATGATATGATCGAGGAGCTTCAATATACTCTAGAAGATCTTCAGACTCAGTACAAGGAGTCAAATGCCTTGTTACATGAGGGGTATGAAAAGAAATATCAACAGCTTTCTGCCGAGAAGGGCTACGACAAACTCCTTACTGGGTATGATGTTAGGGAGAGGATCCTAAAGGGAGAAGTTGAAGCTTGTAGACAAATCGCTGAACTGCTGGAGCAAGAGAATAATAATTTGCAGAAAGAGCTAGCACAATATAAGTCTGCAGCCTCTTCTTCAACAGCGGTAATCCCAGCGACCGATGAGGGATTTTCCTTCTTAGAGGTTGAGAATGCCAAATTAAGGCAAGAGTTGGATATCCTGAGAAGATCTGGTACTTCTACTTCTACTCGGGGACGAGAAAGAGGTTCTCGTGGGCGAGGAAGAGTTGCCCAGGATGTTGTCGAGGAACGAAGTACTCCACCTGCTCGGGGTCGATCAAGAACTCCTCGTAGTATTGAATAAGCTCGTACTCTGTCAACATTGGAAACTCAAGCGTACCAATTGAATGCAAAAGATCGGGCTTTGTCTGAAATGTCCAAGAAAATCCTAACTTTGGAGGATCAACTTACTGCGACGAAGTCTGCTTTAGAGAATAAGGACATTTTTGCAAAAAACCTTCACGAGCAGTTGGAGAGACTAACTTTCCAATTCCATAAGCAGCCCAGGGAATTTTGGATGGTTGGGTACAACGAGGCACTATTCCATTTAGATGCTCGTATCCAGAATGCCACTAATGAGGGCTATAAACAAGGCTAGTTGAATGCCTTATGCGTGTTGAAACTTGAACAGGGACATTACTTGTGGGACTATTATGACCCTAGGGTACTTGACTTGCCTGTGACACCGTTCGATTTGGACAAGGAATGGATCCTAGCTCGTGCCATTCCTCGGAGCTTAATTGCACAATACCTCGGTGACTACAATCTTCATTCTCAGATCGAGGTATCTCGTCCCGAGCATCTATTGGACACACCTTCAATAATGAATGTCAGAATGCTGAAGGACTTGAATTTTATTAATTCTCCTCAGACTTTGAATGATCCACCTACTGGCGAGGAACCTATTTCAAAAGCTGAGGGAAAGAAACCAATTGAATAGGGATCTCAATGTAATAGTTAGTATACATGTAATTTGTAATTCGTTTTGAATTTTAATGAAAGACTTTCATTTTCTGTTTGCAAATCTGTATTGCTATTGTTTTGTACTTGTCTAACACTTTTATATTTGTGATTGCATAACAATACTTTGTGGTTCATCGTCCAATCTAATAAAAAATTACAAATATCAGTAATGTTGCTCGATCACTTAATAATAAAGTAATGAGTATAAAAATGTTTAAAATTTTTCCAACCAACCAAGGTTGTTAAATTGTGCTCGTCGACCAATTATAGTTAGTGAGAGTTTTTATCCCCGACTAACCATACTTGGTAAATTTTTTCATAAAATGTGTCCGACCAACCAAGGTCGATAATTTTATCCTCGTCGACCAACTACAGTTAGTGGATTTTGATCCCGACTAACCATACTTGGTTCAGTTTGGAATATTTTGTATTTCCTGGAATAGTTTTACCTTCCGACCAACATAAGTTGGCATATTTTGTTTCTTAACCAACCGAGATTTGCATTTTTAGGAATCACATGTTCTTGCTCTTTTACCCACCGGAGTTGGTCTGAGTTCGAACTATCAGTGTCCACTAGTTATTTTACCAACCGGAGTTGGTCACGCTAGTGTATGCCTCCTAACCAAAGGAGTATAGTTTATTCTCGCCCTTTTACCAACCGGAGTTGGTCGTGGGTCTGAACTATCAGTGTCCACTAGTTATTTTACCAACCGGAGTTGGTCACACTAGTGTATGCCTCCTAACCAAAGGAGTATAGTTTGTTCTCGCCCTTTTACCAACCGGAGTTGGTCGTGGGTCTGAACTATCAGTGTCCACTACTTATTTTACCAACCGGAGTTGGTCACGCTAGTGTATGCCTCCTAACCAAAGGAGTATAGTTTGTTCTCGCCCTTTTACCAATCGGAGTTGGTCGTGGGTCTGAACTATCGTCTTCTTTTTGCTGTCGAGCAGCGTAGTGTTGTACACTAGTATTCCCTGAAAAACTTTCGATAAAAGGAGAGAAGATGGTGAAACATCATCGTTTTATTCATATTGATAGAACTGCTTTACATTTTACATTACTGATAATACTTGCGTAGGTGTTCAGCATTCCATGCATTCTTGAATTCCTCTCCTTCTAGAGTTGCTATTCGGTAAGTTCCTGGTCGAACAACTTCTGTAACTCGGTAAGGTCCATGCCAATTTGCTTCCAATTTATTGTGCTTCTGAATGACCTTCTTTAGCACGTAATCTCCTTCTTTTAAATCGCATTTCTTCACCCTCTTGTTGTAGAACAGAGCTGTTCGTTGTTGATATGCAGCATTCCTAATGGCTGTTTCTTCTCTAACCTCCTCGAGCATGTCCAAATCTAATCTTCTCATCAAGTCACTGACTGGGGAATTGAAATTCAGCACTCTGTGTGTTGGGAGACCCAACTCGGCAGGTATTACAGCCTCACTTCTAAACGCCAGCATATATGGTGATTCTCCAGTTGCTGCTCGGGGAGTTTTTCGGTAAGCCCACAATACTGATTGTAGCTCATTAATCCAATTAGCTTTAGCCTCACTTAACCTCTTCTTCAAACCATTTAATAATGTTATGTTCGTCACTTCAGTCTGTCCATTGCTTTGAGGATGGCCTGGTGCTGAATGAACCTCCAAAATGTTTGACTGATGAAAATAGGCGGCAAACTCCTCGTTATCAAACTGTGTTCCATGGTCTGTGATGAAGGCATGAGGGAGACCATATCGGCAGATGATATTCTTCCAAACGAATTGGTACACCTTCTCGTATGTCATATCAATCAGAGGCTCAGCTTCAACCCACTTAGTAAAATAATCCACTGCGACGATGAGGTACTTGAATCTTCCTCGGGTCGTTGGCAGTGGTCCAACCAAATCAATTCCCCACATGGCAAAAGGCCAAGGGGAAGTTATGGGTGTCAACAATGCTTATGGAGTTCGTCGGACGGAAGAAAAACGTTGGCATTTATCACATCTCTTAGCATAGGTTATACAATCAGCCCTCATCGTTGGCCAGTAGTATCCCTGCATCATCACCCTTTGCAACAGTGTCCACCCTGCTACATGGGCTCCACAAGACCCTTCATGGATGTCTTTAATCAATTCTTTCACCTCGGAGGGATGTATGCATATTTGTAAACCTGCCATGATTCCTCGTCTATACAAAACACCATTAGTTAGTACATACCGAGTAGCTTTAAACTTCAATTTCTTGGCAGCGATCTTATCCTCCGATAACTCTCCTTCCTCGACATATGCCCTGATGGGATCCATCCAAGATGGTCCTAAATAAAGGGAAATAACATTCATCGTCAGGCCTTCATCTATGCTTCGACTTCTTAACACCTCAATTGGTATCTTTCTTCGCAACTCGGTACGAGTAGCTGATGCTAGTCGGGCCAGTGCGTCTGCTTGTGCATTCACCATTCTTAGTATTCTGATTAACTGAATGGCATCAAATTCTGCCAATAACTCCATCGCCTTTGCATGATACTTGACCATTAATTCTCCTTTAACTGCATACGTTCCCATCATATGATTCACAATTAATTGAGAATCACTGAATACCATCACTTGTTGCGCTTCCATAATCTTTGCTAAATTAAGACCTACTATTATGGCCTCATACTCAACCTCATTATTGGAAGCTTTGAATTGGAATCGTAAGGCATATTCCACGTCAATCTCGTCTGGGGTGTTCAAAACAATCCCTGCCCCACAACCTGTTGTGCAAGATGACCCATTTACATATAATTTCTATGTAGGTAACTCGTCTTCAAATTTATTTTCTGACAGAGTTCCTCGGTGAAATATCTGTTGTTTCCTTTCATCCTCCCCTGGTATTTTTTGTTCTTCGTTGACCATCTCTTCTCGCCCTTTTACCAACCGGAGTTGGTCTGGGTTTGAATTTGATGATTGTTCTACATCCACAAGCCCTTTTACCAACCGGAGTTGATCTGGACTCATATCTGTTGATCCTGTAACATCCACAGGTTGGTTAGCGAGCAACTTTTGCTCCTCGGGGGTATCAGGATATGTAAATTCTGCTATAAAGTCTGCTACAGCCTGCCCTTTTAATGACGATCTGGGTTCATATATAATATCATATTCACCAAGCTCTATCGCCCAATACATCAGTCTTCCTGATTTTTCTGGCTTATGAAGAGCTTGTCTCAATGGCATGTTGGTGTATACGACGATGGTATGGGCCTGGAAATAAGGCCTCATTCTTCTACTTGCTTCAATTAATGCCAATGCCAATTTTTCCAACTTTGGGTACCTGATCTCTGCACCTCGGAAAGCCTTGCTTGTGTAATAAATTGGCTTCTGGACTCCATTCTCCAATTTGATCAATGCCGAGCTGACTGCATTCTCTGATACTGCCAGGTATAAGTACAACTTTTCTCCCATCACTGGCCTGGACAGCAGTGGAGGTGTTCCCAGATATTTCTTCAAGTCTTGAAAGGCTTTTTCACATTCATCATTCCACTCGAAAGTTTTTCGAAGTGTTTTGAAGAATGGAAGGCACCTATCAGTTGTTCGAGATACAAATCTATTGAGCGCTGCAACTCGTCTTGTAAGACTCTGCACTTCTTTCTTCGTCGTTGGAGATCGCAACCCTAAAAGAGCTTTGATCTTTACTAGATTTGCCTCAATGCCTCGCTGGTTGACGATGTACCCGAGGAACATTCCTTCTCGTACTCCAAAGGTGCACTTAGTCGGGTTGAGCTTCATCTGGTATTTATCCAGTTGATCAAAGGTCTGACCTAAGTCAACTAGATGATCAGCAGCTTTCTTGCTCTTTGTCAGCATATCGTCGACATAGACTTCCATATTGCAACTGATTTGTTCGGCAAAAACCTTGTTCATCAGCCGCTGATATGTCGCTCCTGCATTTTCCAAACCAAAAGGCATAACATTATAACAATAAGTTACCCTAGGGGTAATAAAAGAAGTGCTTTCCCTGTCTTCAGGTTTCATTTTGATCTGGTTGTAACCAGAGTAAGCATCCATGAAGCTGAGTAGCTCGTGCCCTGAGGTAGCATCCACTAGTTGGTCAATTATGGGCAATGGGAAGTGATCCTTTGGGCAGGCCTTGTTGAGATCAGTGAAATCAACACACATTCTCCATTTATTATTTTTCTTCTTTACCATCACCACATTTGCCAACCAGTCTGGATACTTCACATCTTCAATGAATTGGGCTTTCTGGAGCTTGTCGACCTCCTCTTGAATAGCTTGATTCTTCTCAGGGCTAAATACCCTTCTTCTCTGCTTTACAGGCTTGATCTCCTTATTCACATTGAGCTCACGACATAAGAATTTTGGATCTATTCCTGGCATGTCTTCATGACTCCACGCAAAAGTTTTCTTTATGTTTCTTAAGAAAGTTATAAACTCCTGTTTTATTGAAACATCCAACGATGAACCTATCTGGGTTACTCGTTCAGGGTGTTCGTCGTCCAGAATAACATTTTCTGTAGATTCCACTACCTGTCCTTTTACAAGTTGGGATTCATCTCTGGGATCAAGTGTTTCAATTTCTGTACCTTCCTCCACTTGGTAGGCAGTAGTCTTTTTCCTTGATTCTTCAAGCTCCTCTTGCTCGGCAGATGAATAATAGCATTCTCGAGATACTTTTTGATCAACTTTCACCACTCCCACTCCGAAATTTATTGGGAATTTTAAACATTGATGTACTGTAGATGGGACTGGTTCGAACTTCTTCAAACCAACTCTTCCCATGATAATGTTGTAGGCTGACTGCACATTCTTATCCATCACAAAGAAGCGTATTCTCTCTGTTCGACAAGCAGGCCAAGTTCCAATGAATATATCCAACTTGATCGTCCCAAGTGGAAAAACTTTCTCGCCAGCGAAACCCAGAAGAGGTCTGTGATAAGGTTCCAATTGAGATAATTTCAAATTTAATCTGTCAAAGCATGAATAGTACATGATGTCTGTCGAACTGCCATTATCTACCAGCACCCTTGAAATCACTACTTCTTTCATCCTCATTTTGATCACCAAAGGGTCGTCGTGAGGGTAAAGAACACATGCCAGGTCATTTTTTGAAAAGCCAATAACCAGCTTCTCTTTGTTTACCTTCCTCGGACGATCCTCCTCGGCCAAATTTATTCGCTGAATGTACGAGCAAGCTTGTGCCTCTCTGAGGTAAGCTTTTCTTTCTGCAGTAAGATCTCCTCCTCCTGCATCTCCTCCTGTAATAACATTACAATCAAATGACCCAAAACGTATGGAAAATACCTCTCGTTCTGGCTTCCTTGGTTTCTTGGGAAGATCGGGGTCATCCTCGGCATCATCTTCATGGCCTCTCTTCTTTTTCTCCTCTGCTCGACGAGGAGATCTAGATCTCTCTCTAGTTCGATCATTATTTCTTCTTTCACCTCCCCGATCAACATACTTTGCTAGCTTTCCTCTTCGGATGAGTGTTTCAATCTCGTTCTGAAGAGCTATGCAATTTTTAGTCATATGGCCATGATCTTTGTGGAACTCGCAATATTTATCCCTGTTCCTCGCATCAGGGTCTGACCTCAGTTTCTTCGGCCACTTTACCTCCTCGCTATTCTTGATTTCTTCCAAGACATGATTAATACCCATTTTCAAGGGAGTATAATTATCGAATTTCTTCAGGACTTCCCATGATGATTTATTATTTCTGGAACGCTTGTCACCGCCATTGCCCTTATATTCTTTATTTTTAGACTTGTCGACTTCCACCTTGGTGTCTTTATCCATATTCTTCTTTGCAGCCATAGCTTCCTCGGCATTCATGATTTTGGCCGCTTTTGCCATCAACTCTGACATAGTTTTAGGTGGATCTTTTGCCAAAGTGTAATACAACTTATTAGGCAACAACCCACTCATCAAGGCGGTGATTGCTGTCTTCTCCTCATAATCTATGACTTCCAGCTTCTCGCTATTGAAACGAGTTATGTAATCTCTAGTACTCTCACCAAATTTTTGTCTAACACTTAACAAGTGTGCTACTCGTTTTACTGGCTTTGCTCCAAAATAGAAATTATCGATGAACAACTCGGTCAACTGAAAGAAAGTTGAAATCTTACCCCGAGGAAGATTGTTGTACCATATCTGGGCAGCTCCAGTAAGAGTTCCTGAGAATGCTCTGCATCTCATCTCATCGGGGACAGCATAGATGTCGGCGGCAGCTTGATATTGCTCTATATGAAGAACAGGATCTGTCTTTCCATCTTATTTGGGGGTCACCACAGGGGCTTTAAACTTTGACGGTGTAGGAAAATTCACAATGGCCTGGACAAAAGGTGTCCCTTGAACAAAAGTTCATTGTAGGGGATTCTTCGCCTTAGCCATTTCTCCCAATCTATCCTCCAACCGCTGAATGGAACCTTTCCAGGCATCGTTTCCTTCCTCGGGCTTATTAGTTCGAGCAATCGATTGTTCTGATGTGGCCTCCTGAGATCTATCTTGACGAGCAACTGGTCGTGATTGTGATGATCCTTCTCTTAAATCTGATGGTCGTCGAAAACTCCTCGACATGGTCTTAGGTGGACTCCTATTCTTCCTAGGGCCTAATCGACTGAAAGGAGACACCCTACTCAGTCTTTCTAAGGCACTGGGTCTTTCTGGAGAGAGAGTGATACGTTGATCAGTATCTGTAGCCCTTATTGACGAAGTTCATCTAGGTTGATAAGAGAAATCATCAGACTCCTCATTACGATATGACTCAGTACGCCTGGATCGTGAAGAAAGTAAATAAGTTTGCCTCTGACCACTTCGCTGTCCTGAACGTGCAGGTGCACCGCCATGAAGAGTTTGTATGAGTTGCCTCATTGTTTCTTGCATGACGGTTTGTCCTTGAGCCAGATTCATCATAATCCCAGCCAGATCTGGAGGTGCAGAGGGATTTGAAGGATTTCCAGCATTTCCAGCGTTTCGATTGCTGGATTCCGGATTATCTGCCATTGATGATGAATGATTTTTGGTGAAAAACGATAATAACAATCGTTCCCACAAACGGCGCCAATCTGTTGATGTAAAAAACTAGATTACTCTAATTATTTAATCACAGATAAATAAATGAGACAAAAGATTTTAAAGTGGTTTAGCCTTATATGAATGGCCTACGTCCACTGTTATGTTATTGCTGAGTGTTTGGGAATTCTCGATTACAAATGCTATCAAGAAATTCCGATCCCCTTGAATGAGGGTGATACAAGGTATTTATAGCCCTTAGGTTGTATATGAAAGGGTGTTACATTAAATGATACACATATGAAAGGGTAATTCATTTAATACTCTTCAAACGTGTGCGTCAAGATGATAAGCATTCAATGAATAGTTGAACTGTTGATTATCTGGCAATTAATGCTGCGGTCGAGATGCAGCTCGAACCGTCTTAGTTGCTCGTCGTCCAAGAGTTCCTCGGAGCATTGGAGTTCCTCGGAGGATAAGAGTTCCTCGGAGGGTTGGTGTTCCTCGGAGTATACCTGTTGCTCGGAGTGAGTATGTTGGTCGGGGGAATGATCTTCCTCGTTGCTATTGTGCCTCGTAGATTGACACGTGCCTTCTTATTATTTGTCCACATCAGCATACTAATTTTGGTATCAACATCCATTAAATTGGGTCTTGACACGACTAACACGCGCGTCCCAACTTAATTACCGAAACGTCCATATTTTCAACCCGGGACAATATTAATAAATTCATAATCATATAATATTATACTCACTCAATAATATTCAACATAATTATCATAATCAAATATTAACTCTCGTCTTGCTATTATTTAAATTCGAATTAATATTAAATGAATTTATTCCAATTTAATTTAATTAATCTATAATTAAAGGCCATAAAAATACGGGGTATTACAATAGTTGTCCACCATTTTCCTTAAATTATGATGCTTTGCAATTGATCATTGAGTTAACATTCTCTATAAGGAAATTCTAACTAGTTTTTAACAAGTAAGGGCCTTGTCTTTTGGGGTGGGGGTGGGGGTGGGTTAGGGGAGGGGGGGGCATTCCAAATAAGATTTCATCATGAAAATTAAAGGTATTATTTCTTTCTTTGTAGGATGATATGTTTCTATTTTTAAGACATTGTATCCTACTCAATGAAAGTAAGATATCATTATCATTAATGCTCCGTTTTGCATTTATCTGTGTATTATTGATACATATATGAGCTTTAAGAGGATAATCGTCCTTTTGTATTTATCTGTGTATTATTGATGCTCCATTTTGCAGGTCAGTTTGAGGGTTGTGGAACGTTGTAGACTAACATGGAAGTCCACGGACGTCAAACTCAACACCATAGAGCAGATATGCCTAGTCCCGAGCGATAAGAGGAGATTGATGCAAATCATATCATGGGTGAGCCTCCACCTAACTGGCCAGCTACTCACACTACTACTACTAGACCATTGATCCCTCCATTGTCTGGAAATAGCCAACAAGGCCAGGGGGTAATTTTAATTACTAGAACAACATATACTAATGAACTATTATTATTTTGCACTGATGTTTTTCACAATAGCCTATTGGAAACTTAGATCTTAGCTCGGAGGGACAGGTAAGAACTAGCGGCCCTACGTTGATGCATAGTGGTTGGGGTGAGGATGAGGGACGTTTACAAACCGAGGTGAATGAATTAGGCCAACCCATTGGAAATTCTGCAACTAAACTTGCTTCAAATCTAGGAGTTTCGGCAAGAAATGTGATTCTACTACCATTGACTTTTCGCGATTGGAGGCACATGGATGAAGAGTTCAAGAACGATGAATGGACTCATGTCAAGGTATAACTTTAACTAAAGCATATATGCACTTTATTTGCAATAGAATCTAGAAACCTATGAGCTACATCTGCTTGAAATGTTTAAAAAAAAAGTTTCACATCCACATTCTATTTTTGTTATAATTGAAATATTTAGTGTAATATAATTGAAAACAAAGTTTCAAATTGACTAGATAAACCCTTTATTTATTTTGTGAAAAAGGGATGTGCCTTAATAGATAGTATATATCTCCCAATGTTCCCATCTACAAAATGTAGTTTATTGTGGATAAAGAGTCCTTAAACTCTTTGTCCAGTAATATTGCAATTGATTCCTTTTTTCGAAATTATTGATCTAGCTAGTGTTATTCATGAACAATTATCTAACTACTGTCCCACATCCACTAGTTGTGGATGTGGGACATTAATGTAGTTTATTGTGGATAGATTAAAGATAAGCCAATGCACTTGTAAGCTCTCATATTTGCATTGATTATTTATTATTATTATTATTATTATTATTATTATTATTATTATTATTATTATTATTATTATTATTATTATTGTTATTATGCATGACAATCCATACTTAGTTTTATGTTTATTATTTAACAGGATAATACCAACGCCACAGAAGAGATGAGTCACTTTATAATGTAATCCCGCTCGAAGAAGTGGAAGTAATGGAAGGCCACTGCATGATCCGTACAATACAAATGTGGAAAGCTTGGCATATTGTCCCCTAGGGTTGAGGAGAGTCAATGGCGCAAACTCGTCTATTATTGGGACACAACTGATGCAAAAGTATGTCGTGTTGTTATTTTTTTCCTTAAGTCTTTAAAACCACATAACAAGTAGTGATATTACAAAAACTATCAAAATTTATTCTTAATGTGTTTACACTATGGATTCTTTTTCTCTTGTACTAGCGTAAGAGTGAAAACAACAAAGCCATTCGTAAACTTCTAACATCGCCTCACACATCCGGTAGAAATAGTCATGCTCAAAATAGAGAAAAGGTAAAATTTTCTTTATTTGCATCGATTATTTTATTGCAATTATGTTTGATAATTAATATTTTTTGCTTGTAGATGAGGAAAGATCTTGGATATATACTAACTCGTAGGATGGTGTACAAGAAAACGCATATAACTATAAAAAATGAGCCAGTTAGTCGAGAAGCAACTCAAGCGATTGTAAGTCGCACATACATAATGCATTACATTTTTTATGGAATCAATGTCTCGTCTATGATAAGCATAAGTTTGATATAATGACAACTATTATTGCACATCTTCAAATAGATATAAGTTTTGATGTTCTATATTTTGGTTTATGTCCATATTTTAGATTACAATCCTGATGAAAATCATAAATTAAGAATATCAAAAAATCAGTGTATGAGTATAATCACAAATTAAGAATATCGAAATTGAGGCTTAGCATAAGCAACTACCTTTCCCTCACTGTTTAAAAATTTCATAACCTGTCTCGAGTGTCGTGCTTCACTATTTAAGAACCATCTTCAATGCTTAAATCAATTTATTAACAAAATGGATTCTTACAGAATATATAAATTTGAATGTTATAGTTTTGCTCTTTTTTGCTATCCATGAACATTAAACTTGAGTTAATTTGTGTAAAGAGAAATGGAGATTTTAAAGGCCCAGCATCCAGAGACACCTCAGACTAGTGTAACTCGAGACGATATATTTGAGAAAGTTATGGAACCTGAAAGGCATGGGCATGTACGGACATATGTGCTAGGTTTATCTTTGAGTACTATATTTGGCTCATCATACACAAAGTCTGTGAATGATAGGATAAATAATAAGACACGGTACCAAGAGGATATGGCGAGAATACGACGTGAGATGGAAGCTAAAACTGAGCGAGTGCGATGTGAGATGGAGGCCGAGAATGAGAGGGTATGACATGAGAGGGAAGATGAGAATGAAAGGAAACAAGTTGAAATGAAAATTCAAATGCAATAAAAGTTATATGCTATGAAATTTTGAATTAATGATCAAATGGCAGCTCAAATACGTGATTTTTTAGACTCTCATATGCGTAATATGGGAGCTCTTACCCATTCTCTATGAGATGCATCTTCAGACACTTCAGAGTTAAACTATAAGTACCTAGTTATGCATTTCTTCGTCTTAATTTCTTCCCAAATTAAAAACATCCATACATTGCTTCAATTCATATCCATTAAAAAATATAATAATAAGATAAGACATTTAGAAGCATGATCTCAGTGATGGAAGATTTAGTAAGAATTAGCTGTGTAGGACTTATCTTTGTATTTATCCATATTTATTCGAGTCAGTAGGAATTATCGTTTTGTAGTTTCATATAACAAGCTTAAAAAGTCCTATACTATCGATACATCACATACTCCCTGAAAGTTAAATGAGAGAAACATTAAATATATTGTGCGTCTATTCTAGTGTGTACCCTAGTTGTTTATTAATCACCTATCCATATTAGTCACTATCCATATTAGGTCCTTTCCAAATATATGCATATGTACTCTACAAATTAAGTTTGAGATCTTTTCGTAAGATTTCTCCACAGACCTGCTCAAACATGGAGTCGAGTCCACTTAGAAAATATATGAACTCGAAGCCTAGCAATTGCAAAATGCAACTGGACCATCCCTTCAACTATTAAATCTTATGAGATATTCCTGTGATCGATTTCCTGGAAAATCGTAGTAAGTTCATGATAGTACGTTGGTAATGGTCGACCATTTTGCATGGTGCCAAAGGATCTCTGGTTTAATTCGAAAGTACAGGTTTCATCCGATCCATCATAGAATGTTTTTGATACAACATCCCATATCTCATTGGCTGTGGAGAGACGAATAAATCTCTACATCAACGGCAAACTCATTGAGTCAATAATCCAACTTTTCACTTTGTGATTTTTAGTAATCCATGTTTCAAGGTTAGGATCTCTAGTTACAGTTTTTTTTGCTTCTCTGGTGAGGTATCCAGCTTTGTTGTCAGTGCCAATACCCATCTCCATGAGTTGATACTATGACACCCCACCTAATTAACCTCGGGTGATCGGTCCTAAATTAAATTAGAACAGGTTTCTCAGTTGGTTCATTCTTAGCATCACTGTCACCTTTTTAATTAGTAACCACCTAAGTGAGAAAATTAGACTGGTGCCAAATTTTATCTTACTTTACTCCAAAGAAAATACTCATGCGAAAACATAATAATTTAAACAATCACAACTAACTGAAATCAACCATTCACATCTAAATAAACTGACTGAATAAACCATCGGCTCAAATCCAACACATGTAAAAAAACAGATAATAAAAATCTCCATAAGTCTGACATAAATTCTAAATAAAGCTGTGAGCGACATGCTCGAGTAACTGATAGAAATTTCTACACTAGAAATGAAAAGAATGAGGCGCCTATCAAACTCCCACAACATCCACATATGTTGTAGCAACGAATCCCTAGAATGAGTCAAGTCTGGCGTCCCTGTGGCTGGACACCTAAAAGATTTTTAAAAATATTTATATCAAGGGTTAGCACCCAAAACGTTTGAAAAATATGTAGCAAATGATTAACTTGCAGTAATAAATATGTATGCATGCTCTTCATATTTTAGTTAGTGTCGCACTCCCTTGAGGATATCCTCACCCCTCCTCTAATATGTGCACTACTAACGCCTTAATTAATTTCCCTAGTTATTTATCCCAAAACTAGATAACCGATATAACCCCTTACAACCACCCTACTCTAACCGAGTATGCAATAATTATGATTTCTATGTTATTATCAACATTAACTTAATTAATCATTTTCTTAAATTCATATAACTTTCATTCCCATTATACATATAATACAATTCACGGCCTGTATTAATTTATCCGTATATAATTCTTTATCCCATTATATACGTATAGTCATATTACAACAATCACACATATGTTGAAATAATAATTAATAATGAACATCCTACCGAGTAATAACTCACCGGATGTATATTCTCTAAAGTGCTATCTCACTAGGTGTATTCACATAACCTAGTTACCCCAAGTCAGAATCGTTCACTAACTTGGTTAATAACATAAATATTGGAGGCGGTCATATTCCTTCCCTGAAAGTGAGATGCCCCTCACCCATATAATGGATGCTATAACCTGAGGATATACTCTCCCTATTACTCAAGTTAGGGGATTCATCCTCTACACGCAATCTCCCCTGATAGCACTAGAGTATATATAATAATAATATCTAGCCACTGATATTAATGCACACACCATATATATATACCATCGCACACTGTGTATATATATATATATAAAATACCCCGATTATACAGTTTACTAAGTCCGTAACACAAGCCTATACAATTTATCACGAGTTTATGGTCCAACCCTGATTATTAATTAATCTACACGTTAATTAATTAAATTACTTTTGGTGTCACCCAACCAATATATTCGGACTCGCTCTCGTGGCCTAAAATAAAATAATACCCGAGTCTAAATCCCCGACTCCAAATTAATTAGTTTTAAATATAAATTAATTTAACACCTTGGTATCGCTCAACCAACATACCTGGACTCGGCCACTCGATCTGTATTTAATTATTTTGGAATATTTTCCCCCAAAATTTACCATAGCGTGTCACACATAATTTCCTCCCGACCCCAATTACTTTCCTTCATATTTGTTAGGAATTAATGTTCCATACTTATTTCTCACTAACTAAAGTATGGGGGAGAATTTTAAATTAATTTTCCTCATATATTAGAACTGGTGGACCTGTTAAAAATCCCGGACCATCGATCGATCGATCCCAGCCATCGATCGATCGATCAAACATGTCTTCTTCTCCGCAAGCCTGTTTCTCCATGGACGAAACCTTAAAATCCCAACTCCTTCTACAGCCTAACACAAGTCTTCTCATCAATATAACACCCCTAGAACATCATAAGGGACCCTCATAAAGTCCCCAAACCCCGATTAATTCCCGTTCTCTAATATTTTTCTAAATTGGGAAAAAACTCGAGTTATTCGTTAATCAGTCTCAACCCCAAATGCCAACTAAATTTCATTCATAATTCATCTGGGTTTATCACAACTAAGGTAATTATCTGTTCAGAATCATGTAACTCCATAAATTCCTACACCAATTCTCATCTTGTTTTCAATTTACAAAAACTCCATTTTTGTACCCGTTTATTCCTAAAACAAATTTTAGTTATTCACATCACATAAATATGAATTGAAAACATAAATAAATGCTACAGCAAGTTAACCACTTGCCTTATTATTTCGTATGGTCTGATCTGGAGTTGTGATTTTCAAGATTAATGATGAAATCCCCCATTTGGCTCTTTCCTTTGTCCCCCCAATTTGATTCCCAGTGCCTTTAACTGCTCCTTAGGGTTTTCTCTCCCACTATGTGTTTTCTAATCTCAAATCAGTCATTACCCTTTTCCTTTTAATTAAGTAATTAGGCTTAATCCCATTTTTAGCCTAATGGGCCAAGCCTAAGTGACCCAAATACCCTTGTATGTGCCCGACTATGCCTAAAAACGTCCCGTCCCATTCGTACTGAACCGTACACTCAGAACTGACATCCAAATTAATTTATAAAAATTCTTATCTCACACCCAAATGAGTTTATACCGACTCCTAGCTGAGATAAATAAATGCCCCGTCACTAATACCCGTAATGATGTAAATAAATTATTACTATTCACATAGTAATTAAATTTCCCTAAATATTAACCATTCACTATCCAATTAATATTTAAATAAATATTACCATAATTAATTCAATTAAAATTACGACACACAAGTAATTTTAAATTTCCCGAATTAATTAAATATTAAATGCATAAAATTACGGGGGGTTACAGAGACCGTAAGGAGTAATTGGTCTCATCCAGCGTGACTCCGGTAGGAAACGAATGATTGTCTTGGTGGACAACAATTTGTTGTGCTGGTGTTGGGGTTGGTTCGAATGATTGGGTTGATACGCCTGTAGTAATAGTCATCGGACTCGCACTAGATTTGCTGTGATGATATTTGGACTACGAATTTCAAAGATTTTATTATCGCAGACAACCTTGCTCTGATACCATATGGACAAATAGTTTATGTGAATTATTCAGTATTTCAGATCATAATTCTTCTGCAAGGTGGAGGCAATATATAGATATAGAAGACTGCGTAAAGATAGCAAAATAACTAATCTAGCAACTTCCACATCATGTACAACTAATCTTATGACTTACACATCATGTACAACTAATCTAGTGACTTACACATCATGTATAGATAATCTAGTGATTTACAGATCATGTAAAACTCAAGCAGACATATAAGTATTAACATTTTTCGTTCTGAGTTTGATACATTATTGATCACCTTAGAGATAAACTTCATTTCAGATGTCTTTAACATTATTGATCACCTCAGAGATACATTTTTCATTCAAAATGTCTTTCATCCCCACAAACTTTAAACTTCATTTCAGAGATAATGTCTTTAACATTATTGATCACCTGCTGAATAATAGACAATTTATTTTAATTGGTATGTTAAGTTTATTATGTCATAAATAGAAGTGTATAACTTGAGAAACCACCCACGTGCTATTATTTGGGATGGGTAACTTTGAAATCTCACCTAGATTTATTAAACCTCTTCTACTTGCGCATTACAGGAGAGCGGTTTAGCCCTTTTGTTAAGATGTTAACATCCACTATGAAAGTTCTTTATATGTATATATGCTCTTTCGGGACAAATATGTATTCATGATTTCATTTGAGTTGTACTCAATCAATCCAGTTGTTAGATATATTAGTTGTAGGTAGTTATATGATTCACATTTTTTATATGCTTTTCCTGATAGTGAAGGAGAAATAACATGTATTCGTCAGTATAAATAGAGTAAACACTCACATAAGGAGGGCATTATTGTGATATGCATTCGTTACTTATATGATTCACATTTCTCCAACACTTTTTTTATTATGCTTTCATACACAATAACAGGGGCAACAAAGCTACTGAAATTTATGATGCCATGTAACTTTTTTTGTAGGTTCCCCATGATGCCAATGTTGATACTCTTAAATCGTCAAGACAATATCCATCAAAGGTTCAATCTCAACAGCGACAACAACCACTAATGCAAGCACCACCACAAATTATATCAAGATCCCAACTTCAGAATTATTGTGAGGTTAGAGCATCCGTACACTGTTTCAATTCATGAATGTCGTCAATACGAACCATATTGTTGCTAGGAATCCAAAATTCGAGTAGAGTTAAATTCACCTAGAAGTCTATATCTAGCTTTAATGCTTGCTTTACAACAAAGTACAAATTTTTTCGAGAATGTAATACGGAATCTAAATGTGACACGTTCAAGTATTCAAGTCTCACATATAAACCCCACCATCCTTTGATTCTAATATTTCCATATTATAAGTTAATAGAAACTACATCATCTTAATAATATTAGAATTTTCACCCCAATACTTTACTTTGGTCCCCCTACTTTTTTATTGATACAACTTTGGCCCTTGAAATTGTCAAATACTTATATAAGTAATCAAAAAATGTCGTGATGTGTAGTTTTCCAAATCGACTTAAAAAATGTCATACCCACTATACATTGCACCCGCTTTAATAAGGTTTGAAAGAGGTAGATGTAGGCAAACCTTACCCCCATTACTTATTCAACTTTAATTAACGTGCATTCTAGCATTACACTAATTTGTATTCATTGTAAGAATAATAAACTAATTTTTAATTTTAATTGTCAATGGATTTATATTTTTAAAAAATTGAATATTCTAGTGTGACACTCCATCTTAAGTTAGATGATTTAATAAAATTTGTTATGCCTTATTTACTTTAATTGCTCACATAAATTGAAACACAATTACTCATATCTTTAATTTCAGAATCGCATTGCGGCTAAGAGAATAAAAAAGAACAAGTAGGCAAAAGATCCATGTGCGATGTAAGTACACCTTTCATTCTTTTAATATCCCCTTTGAACAATTTTCATTTTAACATTTCATTCACTTTTTTTTGCAGATTTTGAATTTGGCCCCGCTTGCTCGTGGAGGTGTATTTTGATTAATTATAAGAAACTTTCGTTACTTTTTGAATGATAATGTACAGTCTCTTTTTATTTTGTTGGGATAATTTAGACGCGTAGTTGACTTTGTTTTAGATTGAAAATACATTTTTATTTTGGATGATTGATTATATAAATACTCAATGCTTGGTCGATTATATATTTCTTGAGACACGTTGATATTAATGATGCTCCCTTGAATATAATAGATTTTTGGGAATGATGTTTCACTTCATTAGAAGTTACTTTTGATTTTGTATTGTCAAATAATAGTTAAAGATGACCAAAAGTGGCTTCTGATGAAACCCCGCGTTTATGCATAAATGTCGTAATTTTTGCTCTTGTTTAAAAAATGTTGGCATATAAATCAACGATGTTTTTTGCATGTGTCGTAACAAAACGACATTTTTTCCTAAAACTGTTTTGTAATCTACCCAAGGGCAGAGATTTGAGGACGTTGAAAAAACGTCGGGGAAAACTTCGACAAATAATTTTCTGACGTTTTACAAAAACGTCGGGTATTTCCCGACTGGAGATACCACGGTGCTTTCCAAAAACGTCAGATTTCTTTTCAGCGAAGTTTTTTTTTATGATTTTTCGACATTTTAAAAACATCGTCCTAACTCAAAATTCTTGTAGTGGTGGTTTTTTATTTTCTTTTAGAATTTTGAGGTTGTTGAAATGAATTTTATTTTTTTAAAAATATTTTAGGAATTTTTAATTACTTTTAATTTAAACGTCACGAGTGAGCTAAAGTTAACATATTTT
This sequence comes from Sambucus nigra, assembly GCA_949130495.1. Taxonomy (NCBI): domain Eukaryota; kingdom Viridiplantae; phylum Streptophyta; class Magnoliopsida; order Dipsacales; family Adoxaceae; genus Sambucus; species Sambucus nigra. The sequence goes on along the minus strand of OX422219.1, from coordinate 44,799,292 downwards.
CTAACATTTTTGGGCAAAGTTTAAATTTTGAATTAAAATGTATTTAAGTCTAAAATTGAATATTAATATTGTATTAAAGTAAAAAAAGCCTATATACTTTCATTCTCCATTTTTGCATTTTTTTCAATAATTTTAAGATTTTTTGTGACATATTATTCCACAAAAGTGAAAATAAATAGAGGTGGCAATTCGGGTTAGTCGTGTCATTTTCGGGTCGCGTTGATTTTTATTTGAGTATAAGTTTTGTGTACTCTTAAATCTATACAAGCTAATCGTGTCAACTTCGGGTCATTTCGGGTTATTACCATAAACGGGTTATCGTGTAAAAAATTGCCAGCCCTAAAAATAAACCCCAGATGTAATAAATTAAAGTAATAAGATCCAAAGTAGAAGCTTAACAAATAACGACGGCCAAAATCATCCTAAAAATACCACTATACTCAAGCGGTCCTCGCTAGAGGTGGGTTATTTTTTGACCCGTTATTGACCAGTTATCATTGGGTCAATTAAACCAATTTGACCCGTTGCTCATATAGAGCCACCCACGCTCCTTTTTCCATGGGCGGTTCAATTCATATTGCCGACCCTACTAGGCAGGGCCGGCTCTAGGCATAGGCGGGTTAGGCCGCCGCCTAGGGCCCCTTCCGGAAAAAAAAAAATAGGTATAAAAAAAATTAGGTTTAAAAACAATTAGTTGTAAAAAAAAAGACCTCCCCAAAAAAATTAGTTATGAAAAAAATTAGAGTTATCACTTAATAAAGGGCCCTCCAAAATAAATTTGTTCTATTTAAAATAAACTCATACACTAAACCCAACAACATAATAACCCACCCACACAAACTAAAAAATAAACCCACACAATAAACCCATCACCATAGCGCAACCCAACTCAACCCAACCCTATTCTAACCCTAACTCTTCCATTTCTCTCACCCACTTCTCTCACTTTTCTTCTCTTCCTCTCTCTCTCACACTACTCTCTTTCTCTACTAACCAAAGCAAGAATAAACCCTCTCTTATCCACCCCACCCCCCCAAAACTCTTATCCACTCCTGCCCCCCCTCCCACAAAAAAAAAAAGCAATTGCCCCCCCCCCCCCCCCCCCCCCTTTTTATTGAACTAACCTCATCAAAATAAGGGTTAAAAATCTAGGGTTTCAATTTCAGAAAGTTAGGGCTTGATTGAAGATTGTTTGAAGCTTGTTTATGTAAGTATATATTATTCATTGCTTTGTTACATTCCTACTATATAAATTTGTTTTTTTACTACTAATATTTGTGTTGCATTTTTTTTTGTAGGTTCCAATTTGTTATTTGGGCATTTACAAATTAAAACTTGAGATTGTTCTCAAATTGGTTACAAATCAGGTTCTATTGTTCATCTTTAGCATTTTTCTTTAATATTGTTTGTCAATATTGTTGAGAATCTTGTGATTTTGTGATTAATTTTTATTTTTACAAATTACACTTGTTGTTGTGTGAATATGTCTACTAGAAAATATCCCTCCGGTCACGAAAAAAAAGAAAAAGACAAAAACAAATTGAAGAAGAAACATCAAAACTAGCGGGTTCACTAAATAAATATTTTAATAAATAAAAAAAAATAGATTTTGAACATCAAAATATAGAAGATTTAGATAATGAAAATGTTATTGAACATCAAAATTTAGAAGAATTAGATAATGAATGTGTAGAAGCTTTACCACTAGATATTTATGATCCGGCTAATTGAAAAAATATTGATCAAAATTTGATAGATACAATGGTAAAAAAAGGTTCAATAAGAGATAATGATATTACTTTTCCTAAAGATATAGAAAATAGGCGTTTTTCTACTATACATTACACTTTTTATTGGAAAAATGGAGAAAAAACGTAATAGAGAATGGTTAGTGTACTCACGATCCAAGGATAAGGTTTTTTGCTTTTCTTGTAAGTTGTTCAAAAAGAATGGAAATAAATTTTGATGATTTAATTGATAGTTTTGCATCGAAAAATGCGAGAAGAACACATTTTCTTTAACAAAAAATTAATATAAAGGGCTCCAAATTAATTGTTCGCCTAGCCCCCCTAAAATTTCAGAGACGGAGACGGCGCTGCTACTAGGAGTTAAGTACATTTTGTACTTACTCCACCTTATTTTTTAATATTCCTAAAAGTTTCTCATTTATTTTTTGACAATTTTTCTTAGGGCATGGCTATTCCCACTCCATACAATTCTGGAGACACTCCAAAAACACATTAAATGACAAAACTACCCTTGATGTTATATAAAGGAAATCTCTCCTTTGTCCAACAATAAGAAAAAACCTGTTAACAAAATTGTTAACTTTAAAATTAATAAATATAATTTTTTTTTATCCAAATAAGAATATCACCAAATTAAAATATGAAACGTCATTAATTTATTTTTTACTTGACACGAATACGGTCCAAGTAAAAGCGACACGACGCAATTTTTTTTATCAAATGCAAACACGACCCAATGAAAGTTGGATAAAATACGAAATATTTTTTAACTTAACACGAATAAAATCGCCTATTATTTTAATTTATTTACAAAAACAAAAATACGACTGAATAAAAAAAATGATTTCGTATTGTGTGACATTTTAAATTTGATCGTGTTTCTGTTTTTGTAAAAAAAAAATTCACAACACGAACAAATTAAAATCACGTTGTGAAATATTATTTTTTGCAAAAACAGAAACACGGCCAAATTAAATTGCCACACAATACGAAATCATTTTTTTTTTCAAAATGGGCAACTTAATGCGACACAACATGATTTTCTTTTAAATGTTTGTGTTTGATCAAAACATAACAAGTGTTAACTACTCTCTTTCGCTCACGATTAAAATTCATCATAAAAGTATAATTTAATTGGTCGGTATAATATTATTTTTTTAATTAAAACGTGATACGACATAAATGACTAGAAATGTTATTTTTTTAATCTAATACGAACACGACATAACATGAAATAATACAAACGACACGATACGTGAAATTTTATTTTTCAACCAATCATAAACATGACCAATTAAAACGAGACACAACACATAGAAACAACACAATTCAATATGACATGACATGACATGACATGACATGACATGACACGACATGATTTTCTTTTTTAACCAAACATGAATACGATCCGAATAAAAGTGACACGACACAACATGAAATATTATTGTTTTAATAAACACGCACGCCACAATTTATATTATTTTTTTTAACCAAACACGAACCCGATCGAAATAAAAAGGACACGACACCTCTCAAAATCTTATTTTTGCCTAAGATGAAACACGAGTCCAATAAAAGTGATATGACACAACACGAAATCTCATTTGTATCGCATTTTTATTTGGTCGTATATCTGTTTTTGTATTAAAATAATATTTCGTGTCATTTCGTGTCTCCTTTAATTGGATTGTGTTTGTGTTAAGTTAAAAAAATATTTCGTGTTCGTTTAAGATAAAAAAAAAGATTTCATGACATGTCACTTTTATTTGAGTTTTCTTTCTTAGATAAAAAATAAAATTTCATGTCGTGTCACATTTTAACTGGATCGTGTTCATATTTAGTAAAAAAAATAAGTAAACACTAAAATATAAATAAATTAATGACTAAGTTGTTAATAATTGTTATTTAAAGTTAAAAAAAGTATTTGCTTAAATTGTAAAGGTTAAAGAATAAAGGGTAAAGGATAAAGGTTAATATAGTCAATTAAAAAAGTTTTGGAGTGTTTCCAGATTTTTTTGGAGCTTTTTTAGCTGCACCCTTTTTCTTATGATCTAAGACAAAAGAAGATTGTATGCATGTTTGTCAGTATTTTATATGATAATATATTTTTAAAAGAAAAAAAAATTTGAACTAAATATTAATGTAAAAAATGTCAAGGGAGTTTTAATGAAACGACCCTTTTATTTTTTGTTCATATCTGATTTAAGGGGCATTTACGTTTAGATCCTATTAGACGTTCTTATAGACATTCTAGACCCATCATGTTTTTCTCTTACATATAAGTCATATTCCTAATTTTTTGGAACTTTTTTTTCCAATTTTACCCTTTTAAAACCAACAATCCGTAACTTCCTTGAGGAAGTTACATAAGTGGTTGAACTTTTTTTTTAATCTTCAAATGATCATAACTTTTGATTCACAAATCCGTTTTTCACAAAATTACTATTTTTGAAATCTGTTCGACGAGATCTATCAAACAAGATCCATGAAGGCTATAAAATTCCAAAGAAAAAAATTTACACAAACAGTAAACTTTACTGTATGCACTAGAATATGAAATAGTTTTATATATGTGACATTTTCACAAACAGACAGTAACATTTAATATGCTAATACTACACAGCATATATATATATATATATATATATATATATATATATATATATATATACGGTGGATCCAAACCCTTTTTTTTTTCAAAATTACCTTATATTTGAAGGTTCACGCTAGTGGTATCCAATCCTTACCACCATTATTAGAGCTTCAACGACCTTCGTCAGAGCTCTGATTTGGGGTGGGTAAGGGTGGCATGTGGTGCCGCTGGCGCGGACCTTTAAAAATAAGAGACTATTAAATAAATGGGCTTTGGATCCACCGAAGTATCATGGGGGCAGCTGGCGCGGACCTTTGAAAATAAGATTGGATAAATGGGATCTGGATCATCTGGAGCGCCAATTTGGGGTGAATAGGGGTGGCACACAGAACTTTAAAAATAGGAGCATATTATATATATATATATATATATATATATATATATATATATATATATATATATATATATATATATATATATATATATATATATATGTAGTTTGTAAAAATGTCATAGATATTAAACTTTATTGTATATACCAGAAAATGAAATAGTTTTATATTTCTGACATTTTCACAAACAATAACATTTACTGTGATAATATATTTATGAAATAGTTTTATATATATAACATTTTCACAAACAGTAACATTTACTGAGTTAATATTACACAATATATATATAACATTTTCACAAAAACAGTAACATTTACTGAGTTAATATATATATATATACACGGTATATCCAAACCTCTTTTTTTTTAAATTACCATATTTTAAAGGTTTACGCTAGCGACATTCAATTCCCACCACTACCCACCCCAATTGTCGACGCTTCAACGACTTTCATCAGCGCTATGATTTAGGTGGGTAGTAGTGGCATAGGGTGCCGCTGGCGCGGACCTCTGAAATTAAAAGAATATTAGATAAATGGAGTTTGGATCCACTGGCGCTCCGATTTGGGGTGAGTAGGGGTGACAGTGGGTTAGGTTTATATCTATAACATTTTTACAAACGTTAACATTTACTGTGTTATAACACAGTATATATATATATATATATATATATATATATATACGGTGGATCCAAACCTATTTTTAACGACCCGCGCTAGCGGTATCTAATCCCGACCACCACCAACCCCAATTGTTGGAGCTCGAACAACCTTCAACAGAGTTCTGATTTGGGGTGACATGGAGTGCCGCTGGCGCGGATCTTAGGAAATAATGGAATATTTGATAAATGAAGTTTGGATACACCGACGCTCCAGTTTGAGGTGGGTAGGGGTAGCATTGGATTAGGTTTATATCTGTAATATTTTCACAAATAATAAATGTTACTGTTTGTGAAAATGTTACATCGGTATCCCATGCCACCTCAAATCAGAGCTCTGATGAAGGTTGTTGGAGCTCCGATAAAGGGGGTGGGGATTGGATGCCGTTGGCGCGGACCGTTAAAAATAAGATAATATCTGAAAAAAGAGGTTTGGATCCACCCTATATATATATATATATATATATATATATATATATATATATATATATATATATATATATATACTGTGTTATAACACAGTAAATGTTAACGTTTGTAAAAATGTTATAGATATAAACCTAACCCACTGTCACCCCTACTCGGAGCGCCAGTGGATCCAAACTCTATTTATCTAATATTCTTTTAATTTTAGAGGTCCGCGCCAGCGGCACCCTATGCCACTACTACCCACCTAAATCATAGCTCTGATGAAAGTCGTTGAAGCTTCGACAATTGGGGTGGGTAGTGGTGGGGATTGAATGTCGCTAGCGTAAACCTTTAAAAATATGGTAATTAAAAAAAAAAAAAAGTTTGGATCTACCGTGTATATATATATATATATATATATATATATATATATATATTAACTCGGTAAATGTTACTGTTTGTGAAAATGTTATATATATATTGTGTAATAATAACTCAGTAAATGTTACTGTTTGTGAAAATGTTATATATATAAAACTATTTCATAAATATATTATCACAGTAAATGTCATTGTTTGTGAAAATGTCAGAAATATAAAACTATTTCATTTTCTGGTGTATACAATAAAGTTTAATATCTATGGCACTTTTACAAACTATATATATATATATATATATATATATATATATATATATATATATATATATATATATATATATATATATATATATAATATGCTCCTATTTTTAAAGTTTTGTGTCACCCCTATTCACCCCAAATTGGCGCTCCAGATGATACCAATCCCATTTATCCAATCTTATTTTCAAAGGTCCGCGCCAGCGGCCCCCCATGATACTTCGGTGGATCGAAAGCCCTTTTATTCAATAGTCTCTTATTTTCAAAGGTCCGCGCAAGCGGCACCACATGCCACCCTTACCCACCCAAATCGGAGCTCTAACGAAGGTCGTTGAAGCTCCAATAATGGTGGTAAGGATTGGATACCGCTAGCGCGAACCTTCAAATATAAGGTAATTTTGAAAAAATAGGGTTTGGATCCACCATATATATATATACTGTGTAGTCTTAACTCTAGTAAATGTCTGTTTGTGAAAATGTTATATATATATTGTGTAATATTAACTCAGTAAATGTTACTGTTTGTGAAAATGTTATATATATAAAACTATTTCATAAATATATTATCACAGTAAATGTTGTTGTTTGTGAAAATGTCACAAATATAAAACTATTTCATTTTCTGGTGTATACAATAAAGTTTAATATCTATGACATTTTTACAAACTATATATATATATATATATATATATATATATATATATATATCAAGGTTCTAAAAAACGCGGGGCGTGATCGAGGCGTGAAGGCCAAACCTTAAGCCTTAGAAGCTTAGGCGGGCTAGGCGTAAAAAGGCGTGAAAAGGCGTTTAGACCTTTTTAATATATTTTAATATTTTGTAACCATTACAAGGCTATTAAAATACTAAAATTGTACATATCATAAAAATATGTCTGAATAATTGCAAATAAAAATACTATTTGATTATTTTGGAAGAAATAATGGTCCGGGTTGTAAAAAAATCTTTAAAAGGCAATATCGTTTCAGTAAAGCATTACTATTTTTAGAGAAAAAGTACGCCTTAAGGGTTATACCAAGCATAAGGCGTCAAAATCTTAAGGCGGGGCGTTTCTCCCAAGCCTCAAGCCTAGGCGTGCCTAGGCGGAGCCTAGGCGGGTTTTTTAGAACAGTGATATATATATATATATATATATATATATATATATATATATATATATATATATCCAATATGCTCGTAAATTTTTAAGTTCTGTGCCACCCCTATTCACCTCAAATTGGCGCTCCAGATGATCCCGATCCCATTGATCCAATCTTATTTTCAAAGGTCCGCGCCAGCGGCACCCCATAATACTCCGGTGGATCCAAAACCCATTTATTCAAAAGTCTCTTATTTTCAAATGTCCGCGCCAGCGGCACCACATGCCACCCTTACCCACCCCAAATCGGAGCTCTGGCGAAGGTCGCTGAAGCTCAAACAATGGTGGTAAGGATTGGATGCCGTTAGCGCGAACCTTTAAATATAAGGTATTTTTGAAAAAAGAGAGTTTGGATCCACCGGATGTGTATATATATATATATATACTGTGTAGTATTACCACAGTAAATGTTACTGTCTGTTTGTGAAATGTCACATATATAAAACTATTTCATATTCTAGTGCATACAATAAAGTTTATTGTTTGTGTAAAATTTTTTCTTTGAAATTTTATAGTCTTCATGGATCTTGTTTGATAGATCTCGTCGAGCAGATTTCAAAAATAGTAATTTTGCGAAAAACGGATTTGTGAATCAAAAGTTATGATCATTTAAAGATTAAAAAAAAAAGTTCAACCACTTATGTAACTTTCTCAAGGAAGTTACGGATGGTTGGTTTTAAAAGGGTAAAATTGTGAAAAAATTTCCTAAAAAGTTGGAATAGGACCTATGAGATTATGAAAAAGTCAATTGGACTTATAAGCTTGTTGACTTAATAAATGGGCCCTAGATATAATTTGCTCCCGATTTAAATAGTTAAAAGCTATTATAACTACCGGCGGATCTAACATTAATCTTAATCGACTAAATACAGACCTATATAAAAAGATACTCATATTTCTCAAATTTGTACTTGAGATTAGAAAAAAACAAAAAACGCAGTTACCGTTATTTTGCCAAGCATCTCTTCATTCATCAGAATATCAACAAAAAAGAACGACAACCATCTGCATTTGTCGACCAGGGTATTAGTTTCTGTGATAATATAAATCTATGGTTTCATTTTATCTTTAAATTTCTGTCTTATTATAATGAATGTTACCTGTTTGATGAAATGCTTCTGTTGGAAAGAATAATTATTTGGACAACATGGTAATGGTTGTAGTGTGGTTAGTCTAGTCAAATCTTTTCTCATGGATATGTTGGTAGTTAACTTTGTAATATTATGAGAGTTTTCATCCGAATGATATTGGTATGAGAATTTAATGTTTGTGATGTATACCAAACAACAATCTTATCTTTTCTTTTAATGAAATACTTTGATGAAGTTTGGGACTGGTTGGGCGTGTGGGATGTCCTAGTGGTAAGATACCCCCCCGACCACCCAACCAAACACAAGGAAATATATATGCAAGATTGATGGAAATATAAATAAGGACAAAATTAGCAAGATGTACACAACAGATTTAATGTGGTTCGGCAATAATACCTTGCTTACATCTACAAGAAAGAGAAAACAATTCAGTATTTGAGAAAATAGATTACAATGAACGGATTATGCGAGACCTATACTCGCTCTTAAACAAGCCCCAAGTATACCCAAATCTTACTTTAGGAGTCAACTTTAGAACCCTAAACCTCTCACTCTCATTCTATTTATACCCCAAATGTTACATCTAAAAAAAAAAAACCAAAATACTCCATTTACAAAACCTATTTTTTCACATAGATCTGGACCCTTCGCTGGTAGCACCTTTGGGAAGAATAGGGGGTTGGGTATTTTTGAGCCAAATTTCACAAATATCCACCTTGGCAAGAAAATACCGTTACTCCACCAAATTGAGACTCTCCGTTTGTGAAAAATACAAAGAATCACCCAATGGCCTTCATTGTACTGGTTACACACACCTCGAATCAAAACACGGTCCTAACAATCCTTGATTTATTAACGGCCAATACATGTGTGCAATTACCCCGAGTAAAAAATCATCCGTTAACCCTAAAGGGGGACCCCGAGCCAACCCATCCCTTGATAGGAATTTTCCTCCCACCATCATTGGCTGTCGGGAAACTTGCAACCAATGTCTCCGTTTCCATCTACAAAAGAGCATGCCTTGAGCGCCCGATAACTTGTGCATACCGCTTTCCCATTTTCCTTGAAGTCTGTTTTAGACGATACAAACTTCCTCTCTCCTCTCCCTTTGTTAGGACCATACAATCACGTGTGACTCTCAAGACTCCACCCGTTACCAATACACAACAACACTTGGAATCCAATTGGCTAATGGATATCAAGTTCGTTCGCAACTTTGGGGCATAGGTCACACCTCGCAAAGTGCGCCCACTCATCGAACATTTTGATTTTTCACCGTTCCCTACCCCTTTCACGATACATTTCGTCCCGTTAGTGAAACACAAGAAACCTTTCTTTCTATCTTGGAAAGTCTCAAAATACTCTCTCTTAGAGCAAACGTGATTCGAAGAACTTGAACCCAATATCCACTCACTGTGAGAAAGAGAGTTACCTTTCAAAAGTGTGAAAGACTTTCCAAAATTTTCATCCTTCGCATATGTCATCAATGCCCTTTCGGAGGCACCTCCATCCTTCGTCAAAGGACAATCCCACTCCGTGCTTTTGTAACATTGCCGACCTTTTCACCACCCCTTGATCTAGACCTACTACTTCAACTAGATTCTCGGTTGGTATTCCTTCCCCGATTCCTACCATGAGCATACAAAACCGAATTCGAACTCTCCTCCCCCGAAGACTTCCTCTTTTCATAGGACAATAGAGTTGACTCCATCTCTTCCATTTTTACAGTATCTTTACTATACAAAATGGTTGTGACTATGCTCTTATACGAATTCGGAAGAGAAGTAAGAAGCAACGAGGCCGATCTTCTTCCTCTACTTTCACATTAACCTCACTTAGTTGATCCACAATCCCATGAAATACATTCATGTTATTTATGAGGTTCCCGCCCTCCTCCATCTTCAACTGGTAAAGCTCCCGTTTGAGATTGAGATTTGTTGTGAAACTCTTGACTAAATAAAGCTCTCTAGCTTCTCCCACAACTTTGGCGCCGTCTCCTCATCATCGACATTGTTGATAATATTATCACTGATAGAGAGTCAGATTGTACTCAAACACTCATCTGTCATCTTCTCCAGCCTTCCTCTCCTCCCCTTCAATGCCCTTGCTAATCCTTGTTGAACGAGGAGATCATTCACTCTACCTTACCATAAAGTGAAGCTACCACTTCCATAAAAAAGATCTACCTTCCAATGTGAAACTGGTGTTAATTGAAAAATATAAATATATTATCGTATTATTTTATTATCTAAATTATTATTAGAGATAATTATTAAGTGTTATTTACCTAGTTTAATTAGGTTACCTTTTATCTTTTAGTTTCCTTTTTAATTAGGAGTCTTGCACCCCAAGTCTAGGTTTTATTATAAGGGAGGCCCTTGGCCTCCTATTGCACTCAGATTATTGATATGATGAATTAAATTGAGTGTTGAGAGGTGAGTCCTAAATTGTGCATTAATATTAGTTCGACGTGATCACATCAGATATGGTATCAGAGTTGTGTTCGCTCCTAATTTTTCACACAATTGTGTGTCAATCGTATGTGTGTATCGGGGTCACGAGCTATGTCAAGAGCTTGGAGAAACCTATCGTACAACGAGTACTCGATGACGATCAATACTCTAAAACTGACCAGCACAAGTGTTGTATCATTCTTCCATGAACGATCTTTCGTTTCTCGATATTCAACCAGTTCATCATCATCAATTAATCCTCAAGATCGTCTCTTACTAGACAATATGCCAACCGTCGTCCCAAAGATTTTTTGTCATTCTCGACTGACCACCTCACTTGTAGTGGGTAGCCCCCAAACATAAACCCCCGATAACAACCTGTTAAATCCCCACCTCTGAAAAACCCACCCCGTTCACTCATCCAGTGACTTTCGACCAATTTCGATCCATTCCCGACCAGATCCGGCCTGGATCTGATCTCCAACCAATAGCAGCGACCCCCCAGCCTCCAAACCACCTTTAACGATCTCATTTCCCCCATATTTGACCCAACAGAGGGTCAGGAGCCTTCTTCGGATCTAGGTGACTCTTGCCGACTCGAAACGGACCACCCGATCAACTCCAGGCCCTTCTTCTGACCCATATCCGACCAGGTCGGGGCTAAAGATCTTCCCCACGGACCCACAGATCTCTGAACGAGCAAAACCAACAACCGTCTAGTTTTCCCGACCTCCAGTGATGATTTCTGACGACAGAGGGTGGATAGCCAACATCCGACAGCTGCTAAGGTGGTTGGGTTGGGTAGAGAGTCATTTGGGGCTTGTGTAGAAGAAGTGGTTGCAAGGGCTTGTAAGGGTTTACTTAAATGAGTTGGGGCTTTTAAATGCAAGAGTGGGCCATAAAGCTATTGAGGATATTGGGCTGCCCAAATAGTCTTTATATGACTTTGACCCATTTTTAAGAGACAAACCATTTGGGTTGGTGGTTAATCGTCCAAAAATTGATTTTTTTGGGGTAGAAAAATTTGGCAGCCTCCAATTTTTAAAATGTTGGAAAATATATTATTTGGGCCTCAAAAGTTTGAGAAAAATTATTTTTCACTTCTAATAAAAGATAAAAGGTCCAAAATATTCAAAGTACTTGTGGGTGTGGCATGGACTCTTACAAATATCCCCTACGGTGCGTGGTTTAGCTTTTCGAAGAAAGGGATGTTACTACCTATCTGACGTCTTCAACGTTCAAGGCTTTAGCGTTCCGGATGAGCTTTTCGAAGAAGGGGAGAATGGCGTGAATTGAAAAATATAAATATATTATCGTATTATTAAAAATAGTTAGTAGATTAATATTATTAAGAGAATATTAGTTATTATCTATTATTAGTATTATTATAAGAGATAACTATTAGATGTTAGTTACCTATTTTAATTAGGTTACCTTTTATCTTTTAGCTTCCTTTTTAATTAGGAGTCTTGCTCCCCAAGTCTAGGTTTTATTATAAATGAGGCCTTTTGGCCTGTCATTGTACCCAAATTATTGATATGATGAATTAAATTAAATGTTGAGAGCTGAAGCCTAAATTGTGCATTTTTATTATTTCGTTGTGTTCATATCAGAAACTATATTCCGGAACATGGTTGAATGAAACAACAAACTCAAAACTTCAAACCACGATTAGTTTAACACCAAAGCCTCAATTAGGACTTTTGTCAAACACCTTGTATATACCAAAGCTTTTATACCAATCGTTGTGCGAAAAGGCATCACACTTACACATGGAATTTATGAAAATATAAACGAAAACAAAATTAACAAGATGAGCACAATAGATTTAACGTGGTTCTGCAATAAGACCTTGCCTACATCCACAAAACACAAAACAGAGAACAATTTCACTTTTTTGAGAAAATAGGTTACAGTGGAAGGATTATCCAAGATCTATACTCACTCTTAGCCTAAGCTCCAAGTACACCCAAATCATACTTTAGGAATCAAGTTTAGTACCATAAACCTCTCACTCCTTTTGCCTCCCTCTCTTGTTGATAAAGAGCTCTCTTAATATCAATAAAACTCTAATGAGAAACCTCTCATATCATTCTATTTATACCCCAAAGGTTACATGTGAAAAAAACTTCCAAATGCCCCACCTAAGAAACCCATTTTTCGTACATATCTGGGACTCTTCGCTACAGAGAATCAGCCCTTTGCTGGGGCGAAGCTACCTTCGCTGGTAGCCCTTTGGGCAGAACAGGGATTGGGTACTTTTGAGCCAAATTTCACAAACTTGGGAACCACCAATGGTCAAGTTTCATCAGTAGCGTGCTTGCACCCCCCACAACTTTGTAATAGTGTAGGCTATAGCAGGATTTCTTATGTTTGGAATTGGCTAGTATTTTCATCATACACAGTTGAGTAATTAAACATAACCCTCAATTTGGTAGAGAGGAAAATTGGAAGGTTGAATAATTAAAGGAACCCCTCCTAAAGTGGGAGGGAAAGTAGGAGAGAGGGAAATGAGAACATCAATTACTAAAATAAACATCAATTATTATTGTAATCTTTTTGTAACATGCTACATACATTAAAGTTTTTAAATCTAGGGATATAAATGGTAAAACATGCATACTTTATTTTTCCTTCGACCAAATAGAAAGGATTACGTGATTGTTTCTTTAAGTCCTAATTTCCCTTTTTCCAATTAAACAAAAAAGAGGGTAAAGGGTTTCATTCTCTTGTGGATGGAAAATCAATCTCTCCTCGTTTCTTTTCACTTTTTTGTCATTTTTACCAAACAAAGTTATATGATGCGCGCGCACGTTGGAATCATGAGCGCATTGGGGCTAAGTTATAGGCAGCTATGTGAACAGTTCTTTTATGTATGCGCATTTGGAACCTCTACCATGGTACACTTTTGGGTATACGAAGACTCTTAGCTTCTTTGCACCCGAGCACGTGTAGTGGAAGCCAATAAGCAACGAGTGGGTCGCTACAACAATGATCTTCGAATAAAGATAAGATTTGGCAGACCTGCTCACCAAAGAAGACCCCCACCATTTTGAGGTTGCCTTGCATTCTTGTTGGAGAAATGTTTCCATATTATAGTTCCATCAATGACTCCCACCACGACGTCCCCAACTGCTCCAAAGCCCTCTCGACCCTCTTTAGGCTCCACTATGACCTTCATGGAATGCTTTCATTTTCACAAGGTGGGACATTGAACCGCCAATTGTCCCACTCACTTAACATCACTTGCCGTTGGTTAAGAGTTCGTGCCTAATATCGATCCTGAAGTGCAAACTACAACCCTTTTTTCATGCATTATAATGTTGAATTGCAACATGACTGACTGTCCCCTTTGAGTTCAAGGCGAACACTTTTCAATAGGGGGGAATGACGTGACGAGGGCCAAGGGAATGTCCGCTCAATTTAGAAAGACGATTATTTCTGTTCTTTTAAAGGAAAAATGATAAAATTATTGTGGGGGAATTACCCGACCATGCATAAGGAAATGATACGTGTTTGTTGGTCTGTCAACGATTGAAGTTCAAGAGGATAAGGACGGATTGAGGCCGATCAATGGATTTCTCTAATTTTGGTGCAGCTGATTAAGTCATGATACCTATCTAAGGTCATGGAATCCCACGCGACTTCATGGTTTATGTTGTTTCTACTATGAGTGGCTAGTCTCTTAGATTAGGTATCATAATCCCACCATGAATGATTGAACTCCAAAGTTGGGTTTAATTTATATTCATTCTAATTGGACCTCATGTGTTGGTATTGGAGTATCATAGTCTCTTAACTTCCCTTGTCATGCAAGTATAGTGTTTGAAGCTTTACTACAACCCCATCCCAATTGTCACCATAATTAGTTAAACGTTAATTTTCCATTGATGAGTTTGGTCTCTACATGGTTGATCTCCGGACTTGATCAATTATGATCGATTAGAATCAATTTTAATTGAATTCCGTCATCTACTTAACAAATCCAAGGGGGCAGAATGATCCTTAATCCTTTTTCTTCATTTTAAATCATAAGATTCCTAGTTCGTTTTATCATAACCATCGTCTTTTACTAATTCACATTCATTTGAGTGTATGCTAGGATATTTGTTAGTTGTAGTTCACCATCCTCAACAATTATCATCTTTTACACTTTAATTTTGTGATATGTAGTATCTCTTATAGCCCGAACTTGTTCTTCTCTTAGTGGACTTCGATCCCTGCCTTGCCCGGTTATTACTTGTTGTGGTTGATTTGCTTTTGAATTAAACATAATTTTTAGAGCATCACCGATTATGAGCTCTTTATGTTCTCTATAAATATAACCCACATCCCTGGGAAAAGGGGTATGTAATCTTTGTTATCAAGATACAATCAATAAAGAGAGAGAACTCCTGTGGACGTAGACACATTGCTGAACCACGTACATACTGCGTTCTTGCGTGATTGTTGTTTTTTTCTTGTTCGGCTTTGAGTTTGTTAATTCTATAACATTAGGATTTTAGCAACTGTACTTATCTATTATAAGTTGTTTGTTTTGGATTACACACTCTAATGGAAGTCCTTAGTTCTCTAGGTTTAGATTTAGGTCTCTAATTAGTTTTTTCCTGTAAATAAGGCCTTTGGTCAAAGATTTTATCCAGTTAATTTTAATGAGAGTTTAGTAATATTGTGTGATCACATCACAATGCCTAAGTGAATACTCCAATTTTGTGTTTCAATGGGGATGTTGGACCATCTCAGCACTTATTTATGCAATAATCTTTGTGGTTCCCAGGGCCGGTCCTGAGATTGATAAAAATTGACAAGACCCCCGTGCAAAAATTATAAAATAGGCCCCTTTTACCTGTATTGATATAAAAAATGGGCCCTCAATATATAAGTAATAAAAATGGATCAACGGGAGGCCCTGTGCGATCGCTCACTTAGCACATGCTCAGGGCCGCCCTTGGTGGTTCCGCTAACCCCAAAGTAAGCAGAAGGTGAGCCTCCGTGTTGTCTTGTAAATTATGGGTTGAAGCAACAATTTTCTTACAAATTTCCCTTAGCTAGGAGTTAAAAATAGAGAGAAAAGAATAGAATGGGAGAGAAAAGTGGATGATTTTTTCATTTGAAAGGTTAATAATGTGAGAAAGACAGAATACAAGTTAGTTTTTATGAAGGGTCTCCTGAACCGGAAAGAAAGAGAGGAGAAAGTTGAGTTTAATGAACTAACATTATTGACAATTTTACCAATAAATCAATTCTTGTGTATCAGTACCAATATATTTTGTTTGTAAGGGTATAGTATTAGTTTTTCTTATTTTTTTCTTATTAATGATGTGGCGCACAATTCCTATTAATCCCAATTATTATAAATTTTTTAGTCCTAATTTTAATATGTTTCTTGTAGTAGTTTCTATGCAGCTTTCTAGTTAAATTGCTTAAGCTCCAACCTAGATTTCTTCCCCCAAGTTAGATTGCTTGGAGGAGCTTCTACTTGTACTGCTTAGTTTCAATGTTGAAATAGCCTATATATATTTGAAACATGTCACCCATGAGGGGTATCACCAAGCCATATACAAACTTGTGTTTTCTCTTAATTTTGATTTTCCCTAGTGGATTCAAGTATTTTTCTTTATTATCCTGTTTCGGCTACGTTAGGTGGTATCAGAGAAGGAGTTTTCTCTCTCGATGACAACTAACGAAACTGGAAACAACTTCTCCGACCCTGCAGATCTAGGAGTGCAGATGCTTTGGGCAGTCTTTCGTGTTCATGGAGCACTATTTTCACAGTTTTCATGCATCTTATTTAATATAATGGTAAGTTGGGTCAATCGGCTATTTAGTTAAAAAACCTTGAATCATGCTTTCTTTAACTTCTGAATTTCAATTCGTATAAAGAATACTCTACATCCAGTGTGCGATCGCTCAGCTAGACCTTGGTGGCATTACAAAATCCCATAAGATTCCTTGTGGCCATTGTGGCAACCTATGAAGCATAGACGCGACACGTAATGCGTATTTCGAAACGACATGCGACACCCAACACGTGATTTTTCTGAAAAATAGGATATGACACGCTAGGATATGTATAATATATAATTTATATATATATATATATATATATATATATATATATTAATGAAATAAATCAGATTTTTTTTCTATAAAATACATTATTAGAGCATTCTTAACATGAAATTAAGAAAATGGACCATATAAAACAAAATTTAAACACACTTTAGCATTAAAAATCATAAATGAAGCAGAATCACCATCACCATCACATTAGAATTTTTGTTTTATAATTTAAAAAATTAATTTCACGTGTTCTTTTACGTGTCCCAGTGTGTCCAACCTAAAAAAAGGACTCGCGTGTCGGCAACATGTCTAATCGTGTCGCATGTCCGACTCGAGTCAAAGCCGACTCGTGGCTTCTAGGAGAGTGTCCGTGCTTCATAGATGGTAACCCTGACATGGGTACAAATCGTGAAGATAATTCCAGTGACGAAGAATTGTGGTACAGATAGGAGGAGAGGCAGTTACAGAGATCGCACAAATCACAGTTCTCGTAATCATGATCAAAAGGGACATTCCATATTCCTTCGTTTTGATTTAAAACATGGAGAATTTCTTTGATGTCATAAATATCACAGACGAATGGCAAGTGAAGCTGGTGGACGACAAACTTAAGGAAGGTTATTTGGATTTGGTGGGAGCAAATATAGAGCAAAAGAAGGTGACAAGGAAAACAGCCTGCCAAAACATGGCTTAAGATGAAGTGAAACATGCAGGCAAGATTCATTCCCTCGATTGTGAGCAGATGTCGTACAACAAAATTTGTACTGTTTGTAGGGAATGCGATAAGTAAATTATTTTGGTCCCTATTAATTTTGGTAAATAAGGCCCTTGGTTAAGCATTGTAATTAACTAATTTTAATGAGAATTTAGTAATATTTGCGTGATCACATCATAATGCCTAAGTTAATACCCCCAATATTGTGTTTCAATGGAGAAACAGTACCATGAGTGAAGCTGGTGGACGACAAACTTAAGGAAGGTTATTTGGATTTGGTGGGAGCAAATATAGAGCAAAAGAAGGTGACAAGGAAAACAGCCTGCCAAAACATGGCTTAAGATGAAGTGAAACATGCAGGCAAGATTCATTCCCTCGATTGTGAGCAGATGTCGTACAACAAAATTTGTACTGTTTGTAGGGAATGCGATAAGTAAATTATTTTGGTCCCTATTAATTTTGGTAAATAAGGCCCTTGGTTAAGCATTGTAATTAACTAATTTTAATGAGAATTTAGTAATATTTGCGTGATCACATCATAATGCCTAAGTTAATACCCCCAATATTGTGTTTCAATGGAGAAACAGTACCATGAGTGAAGGGCACCACGTGTCCGTGCTCAACACAAGGACATAACATATAAACGATACGTGTTCCACATGTTTCTCACTATATAAACAAGAATTTTGAATGTGCATACGCGTTGTATCCTTATTTGTGTTGAGCATGGACACGGGGTGCCCTCTACACATGGTACTATTTCTCGTTTGACTAGGATGTTGGACCATCTATGCATTTATTTATGCTATAATCTTTGTGGTGCCATTACCCCCAAGGCCAGCGGAAGGCATGCCTTCGTGTTGTCTTGTACATTATAAATTGAAGTAGCGGAATTTTCAAAAAAAAATTATCCTAAGCTAGTAGTTAAAATGAAAGAGAAAAAAATAGAAAGGGAGAGAGAGTGGATATATTTCGTCAGAAAGGTTAATAATGTGAGAAAGGGAGAATAAAGTTAGTTTTAAAGAAGTCTCTCTCTTGTGTCGGGAAAGAGAGAGGAGAGACATTTGAGTTTTACCAATAAATCAATTCTTGTCCACCAATACATATTTTTTTTGTTTGTAAGAGGATAATATCAGTCATCTTACTTTCCCTTTTTCCTTTTCTTATTAATGATGCGGCACACGACTAATAGTAGTCCTAATCATCATAAAACCATTAATCCTAATTTTAATAAGTTGCATGTTGCAGTTTCTCAGAAGTTTTTTCGTTAGTTTTCAAGTTAGATTGCTTAACCTCCAAGTTATATTGCTTGGAATGTACAACCTTTGTGGTTTCTCTCAATTTTAAGTTTTCCTTGTGGATGTAAGGATTCTTCTTTATTATCTTGTTTCCGCTACGTTAGGTGGCATTAGAGTAGGAGTTGTCACTTTCGATGGCAATTAACGAATGTGGAAGCAATTGCTCTGACGATGCATATATAGGAGTGCAGGCCCTTTGGGAAGCCTTTAGTGCTCATGCGAATGATCTCCACAGCTTTAATTTTATTTACCATAGTTGGAAGTCGGATCAATCCGCTAATCAGTTAAAAAATCTTGACTTATGCTTTCTCAACTTTAGATTCATATCACGAATACTCGACATCAAACGTGCGTCCTTCAACTTGGCCTTGGTGACAACACGAATTAAAATCCCATGAGATATCTCATGGCAACCTAACATGTTTGGAGATTATGAAGACAATTCCAGTAAAGAAGAATTGTGGTCCAGATTGGAGGAGAGGCAATGACACAGATCGCACAAATCATGGTTTGCGTGATTACAGTATCAAGATGGACATTTCAGTTTTCGATGGACATCTTCTTATTGAAGATTTCCTCGATTGGATTCAAAGCATTGATGATTTCTTTAGCATCATGAGTATCACAATTGAAAGGCAAGTGATGTTGGTGGCCGACTAACTAAAGGGTGGCACTTTGGCGGTGCAATAGAAGGCCCCAAGAAAAACGACCTGTCAAAACATGGCTGAAGATGTAGAGACACATGCAAGCAAGATTCCATCTGCAGTTAATAAAAGATATTGTACCAATACAATTTTACTGTCAGTAGGGAACGCGGTCAGTCAATAATTATACAAAATAGTTTTGCAGACTGAATACGCGGAATTATCTGAGTTCTGTCAGAGGACCAGCAGATTGCCACATTTATTGAAGGATTACGGTCAGGGATTAGTGATCCGATTAATTTTCATATTGTGTTAAATTTATCAGAAACAACAAATATCATGACAAATTGGAGGTGCAGATGGAGAAATTGACGAAATAGGCAACTTCCAGTACCAAGGCATCATATGCAAGAGGGCAGAAGAAATACATGAGGAAAATATTCCTCTCTCTTATCATGGAATCTATGGTGTGAGTAGTGTCCTACATATGAACACGTGATCTCCCAAGACTTGTAGAAGATTTGAAAAGTTCGATTGAAGAAAAATGTGATGAAAACAATCAAAATTTAATCATGGTCATGACAAATGTAAATATGTTTCTACGTACTATGTGCCTTTTAAACTTCGGTCTGAAACATGCAGAGAGGCCCAGGGACTTTGTTGCTTGGATTACAGGGAGTGGAAGAGTATGTTCACGAGACGGGGATGCCACGGTTGGAGCATGAGCATGTTTATTTCGTTAGAGTTCAAAGCTTAGGGGTTACTCCTAGTTATCAGTTGATATATTTTGTTGACAAGCTAGCACGCGCTTAAAATTTTTGGGTACCAAAAAGTGAAGATTATCAGTTCAAGCTGAAATTGAAGCGCATTAAATGTTCTTAAAGTCTATACGCTTGGAGTGGACAATATCAATTTTTAATGGTGTATGGAGGACGAGTTTTGTGCAAGTGGAGAGGACTGATGTGGTTAGATTCATGCTAGTCCTAATTATTATAGAATCGTTAGTCCTAATTTTAATAAGTATCTTTTAAGGAAGCTTTCTAGTTACCTCAGAGCTAGATTGTTTAACGTCCAAGTTAGATTGCTAGGGGTAGCTTCTGAGTTGGCCTACATATTTGAAACCTATAATCCATGAGAGGCATCACCAAGCAATTTATATTTTCTCTCAATTTTGAGTTGGCTCCTTATGGATTTAAAACTTCTTATTATCTCATTTCTGTTATGTTAATTATGTTGCAAACAACCAGGATGAAAGAAAATATATTTCTCCTCACCTGAATTCACTATCTAAGAAAATAAATTATCATCATTTGTCCCTTTTTTTTTTACTGTTTTTCCTCCTTTTTTTCCGCTCTCCCCTAAACTACACAACATAGCATTTACACTAAACCTGCAGATATACTGTGCTTCTGTATTTACTCCCAATTCTTATAAGCATTACCATTGATGTTGCAGGGACACAAACATGGCAATGAACTGCTTCAAACCATTGAGAAATATTACCTTGGTGGGCTCTGAATACCCTAATTGGCTGTGCCACTTGCTTGATAAAAGTCCAGCATTGAGTGAACTAAGAAGGAAAAATATAGAAGCTCTCCCTTATAAAGACCTCAGACGCTTTGTCAAGTTGGACAACCGAGCAAGGATCAAAGAAAACAACTCTGTTAAGGCCATGAACTGATTGAAATTCTGTAAGAGAGTTCTTCCTTGGTAGAATCAGATTGAATTCTGAAAGCTGATTTTATTTATTACTTTGGAGTACGTTTGAACCTTTTTGATTCGGATACATGTTGTTTTGACTATTTCATTTAGTGTGATTTACGTTAGTGTCCTTTAAAAACATAATGACTTGCATTAAAATTCAGTATTCAGACTGAATTAGCTCTTTGTTTACCTCATTCAGCATTAAGGTGTAATAACAAACACATTTTATGTCTTTATGTTGAATAGAATCTATTTGATAAGAGGTAGGGGTGGCAAATTTTAACACAGCTCGACAACACGCCATGAAACGACACAAAATTGGCCCGAAAAACATGACTTGTCGTGTTCGTGTTTTTAACACAAAGTCATGTCGTTTCGTGTTCGTGTTCGGTTTGTAAACATCAAGATGATTCTGTGTGCTTGTATGCTGGAATTTGTTGAGTAGTGATTTTGCAAGTTACTTTGTCATCTGTCTCTGGTTTTCGAGCGCTCTAGAGGATTGACCTGAAGATCAGTGCTTGGATCAACCATTTTTGCTGTTGTTGATTTATAATCATTTTTGCTGTGATTGTTTCCATCCGGACGTTTTTGGTTTAAATCAACCATTTTTGCTATGATTGTTTGTTATGTTTTAGGTTTAAATCAACCATTTTTGCTGTGATGGATTATAAATCAACCATTTTTTCTGTGATTGTTTGCTGTAATTTGAACAAAAAATTTGTTCAAATTGGTTTCGAGTTAATCGTGTTATTTTGAACAAAAAATTTGTTTCATGTGAATCGTGTAAATCATGGTAATTTTAAAAAATCGTGTTAATCGTGTCGTGTTTTTACGTGGTTCGTGTTCGTGGTGCTTAAAAAAAACACGACTTCGTGTCGTGCCGCGCTCATGCTTAATGTTTCATTGTCGTGTCGTGTCGTGTTAGGTGAAAACATGACCCATTAACCCGAATTGCCACCCAAGAGGTAAAAACAAGCAACCTCTTAAAGGTGGGAGATGATCGTACAACATTAAATATAGAGAGGTGAGTTACTATCTATCGTTGGCCTCTAATGTAGAATCAATTTGGGGACCTGAGAAGTAGTGATATATCGTGTGGTGAATGTCAGTGGTTCAGGTCCGCTTATCCCCAACTCATAAACTTTGCCGATACAAAGCTATATTAAATCACCGAATTTTTCCGTTTTGACAGTAAAATTTCTGAGTCATCATTTATGGATATTGATAAGATTAAAACCCGCATGCTTAGCTGCTTGTTAGCTTTCAGAAAATTTTCTGATCCTTTTCTTCATATAATTCCCTTTCTGGATGGGCAGCATTGATTTTTATTGCTGTTTAGGATTTTTTTGGGTAAATTACAGTAAACTCCCAGTACTATCTGAGCTTAAAGAGTTGCCCCCTATACTTGTTTACCCAATTCCACAATCCCCCCCCCCCCCCCCCCCCCCCCCCCCCCCTCCACACACACAGACGCACCATTTTTTGTAGTTTGGACCTCATTTTATGCCAAATTTGTTGGTTCCATCCACATTTTGAGAAAATTGAGTCATGTAAATTGAACTTAATGGGTAATTTCTTTTGTAGTCCTCCCTTCTCGTAATTAAGTCATAAATTAATCACACATTATGTTTAGTTAAAGATATAATTGTTTTGTTGTTGGTGAAAAATGTGATAAAGATGATTTTATATTTCTTAGTTATGTATGCCTATAAAATCATACAGTTGTCTGAGTGGTGTTTAGAACTGGAAGTGTTAAACTTTTAAAGTGGTGGGAGGCCTTAGGATTGTTATCAATCTTTGACAAAAACATGGTGACTCAATTTCCATTATGTGAAACTGTATGGGGAAAAGCTTAGTTGATCATTGAGCTGGGCCAAAGGTATGGACATCAATAAACAACACAGGTATGCCCCCACCTTCATTTGTTCCCCACCCTAAAACTACTAGTGTTTTGTCAAAGTTTATCCTGCCTTTAGGTGTTTTGATTGAGAAATATTCAACTCTCACTTTTCCTCTATTTAATTTATCATCTTGTGGTTGGACCATCTTCTCCCACTCATTGAAGATGTTTTTAGTTGTCCAAAGAACAACAAGTGTCGTGTCAGGTATATGTAATGGATCACATCTAATAAACGCGATATGGGTGTCGGAGAGTTTTCATGTCAATGCATAGGGACAAAAGCTAACAATTATGAGGCTCACATTTTCGCTTGTTTACTGATATTATTTACCCTCTAAAATAATTGTGAATGTAGTCCTACTCCTAAATGTTCAAATATCAGTCTTAGCCCCTGCAATTAGCTTGACATTTAACAACGTTAAAACATATAGCTACATCGTTTTTTTTTTTTTTTTCTGGGGGTGGTGGTGGTGAGGGGTATCTTGTTGAATGCGTGTGTGTTGGTGGGGGGGGATAGGGGTATGTCTAAATGTATAATTATGTCGGGGGTAAAGGAAAACAAAACTTGTCTTTAGGTGATAATACATATGTAATAAGTAATCATGGCAATATCGATATTTTTATTGTTTGTTTCATAGTTATATATATATATATATATATCGCATTGATTTATGTGTAATATGATACGAGCAGCTGTTTAAATAGTTACAAATTCCATTAAGGGTTCTTTTTCACCGTATTTCAATACATTTTCTCATAGTAGGGTACTTTTAGAATTATATACTGTTGTTGATCTACTAATGTATCATCTATTAGTATGTTTTTACTACGGGTGTTCATCATAAAAGGAAAAACTAGCAAACTGAACTAAATAAATTGTATTTAGTCGGTTTGGTTTAGATTTTTCCATTGTTGGGTCGACTCTATTTTCAAAATTTGTGGAATTGATTTTTCAGTCTAGTTCCCGATTTAAGATAAGGGGGTTTTGGGAAAAGGTTACCATAATGCTTAAAGTGTATAAAAATAGGACACTTCATATAATTTTATAAATTTAGTCCCTATGCTAAAAACACCATGAAAATGGTGAAAAATGGTGCTGCTAGCGCGGACCAAAAAAATAGAGGCAATTGTACCACAGGGACTAGATTTATAAATGCTATTGTACCACGGGGACTATATTTATAAACTTGAAAAATATTGTCCTAAATATCCAAATATAGAAAGGAAGATGACCTTTACTTTAATTCTTTATTAAGGATAAAAATTAAAGCTAATCATAAATCGAACTAAACTAGAACCGAACCGAGAGCCTAGATCAAACAAGAGCCCATATGTTCCCATGATGGTCTTTTTAGCTTTATATATGTGAAAACCTAGTTTTTTATCTGTTAATCTGAAATTTTCAAATTTAATTGCGGCTGTTGAATTTTGATTACATTTATGATGCTTGTTTATAGTGTATTTGTAGGACATTTAAGGTTATATATGTGAAGCAAAATTATTCTATGCAAACCAAACTAGGCACCATTGGTTCGGTTCGGTTCGGTTCAATTTTTTGACAAAATTGGTTCCGGTGCCAAAAGATTGAAATCTGCAAACCCGTTTCTTGCTTAAAAAATGAAAACCTCTTAATCATATACATTTGTTTTTGTTACCTAAAATTTTTGGGGATCCACCCACCCTAACATTGGTCCGCCCCTAAGTACGAGACACTTTACATGCACCTAAAAGATTTTATTGCCCAACTTATCGTCAAGTGCGTGGTCCAAAGAGATTGTGGATAGATACCCCAATATGTGACACGGTCCTAATATTTTTCAGTCTATTTGGGTAGGGTGATTGCAATAGACATTAGGTAGCCAAATTTTCCATCTACATGGTTAGCTGGATACATTTTACTTTGGGTTAGTGGTTTCTATATAGCCTACTATAAATCCGTTTTAAGCCCCATCTGGATCGAGGTTAAATATTTTTAATTAAGTAAAAGGGAAAAGGGAAAAATACAAATTTAATCTCGAAGTTTGAAGTGATTATTAATTTTAGACCCGATGTTCTAAATGTTGCAATATTAACCTTAACTTTAAAAAACTGTTTCAATTCGACCTACCGTTACATTTCCGTTATGAAATGTAACGGAAAGTGCTAAGTTGATTCTTATGTGAAAATAACGTTATATTGTCCAATAAAAGTTTGAAACCTTGCAACCCTAAAAAAACACTCTTCACCCACTACCCACCCATAATAGCCCATTTTAGATAACGAATTGTGTATGATTATGATGGAAAATGCAAATTATCGTTCTTTAACAAGTCTATAGATGACGAGTTAAATGTTTTCCAAAGTAAATTAGTACAACCGAACACACCAAATGTTAAAAAATATAAGTTCTGCTAGACACATCGGACTTAGTACCGGTACCGCTTTATATGCTTATACCATGACGGGACCCACACCATGCTCTGACGAGACCCACACCATAGTACAAACAAATAAAACAGTTTCGATATGTCTATCATTATTCAAAAAATATTACGTATCACATAAATTTTCTGACAAAATCAAATACACTAGTGCATCCAACAACACAATATAATGGAAAGTAAAGGAAAAATGTGTTTTGATAGAAAATTGACCCTATCAAACACTCTCTAAGACTACTAGTTGTTAAATGATTTTTGACTTACCAAGTGATTAGAATGTATTTTGCCCCACAAAAAAGCTAATGTCTTCTGATGCGTCAAAGCTTTGCCCCACAAACACTTGTTTTTTTGGTTTTTTTTTTTTGGGGGGGGGGAGGTTTATGACAAATATTATTAATCAAACACACCATGGTTACCAACGGAAAATTATGGAAAATGTGTATTTTCGATGAAAAAAAACACATCTAAGACCATCACGAACAGTTAAATTAATTTTGCCTCCGAAGCGTACTTAATGAGTTTTGCCCCACAAAAACTTGAATTTTGTCCAGAGCATCATTGCACTGTGAAGAGTTTCACATCAATTTGTCACGATATAGAGAGTTAGGCTACTTGAATTTTCGATAGTGTTGTGCCAACATGGATTTTGCCTTGTCTAGACTAAGCATGTTAGTTGTCATTTTGCATATTAATATGCTACAATTATATATATATATATATATATGTACTCATTTTGAGAGTATTCTTACAAATTTCATTATGGAAGATGAATCTCAAAAAATGAGATACAGTAACGCGACACATATTGTAGAGTGCGTGATTTTTCGATGGATTAAACTTATATAATTGGATGTCAATTCCCACAAACAAAATTCAATTTTATTAAACCCTAAACATGCATCTATGTAAATTAATAAATAAAGCAATAAAGCAAGCAATCACAGATTCAGAAAATATTTCTGCAGGGCAAGACCTTTTGTTTCACTAATATTTGCAAATTGCAACTTACAACACAATAGAGAAATACTGCAATGAATTTTCGCAAAAACCCACGAAGATCGCAACCTTCAATCAACAATGATTCCCTTGAGAATTACAAGAATCTCAGTCCTCCTCCTTCAGCAGTGAATACTCTCGAGTATTCTCAAGATTAGCAGTGAAGAAAGCTCTCCACAAGAATAACTTCGTTACAAAAGTGTTTGGGTTTCAAAGAAAATTCACAAAAGTATTGATGATTAATTTGGTGAATCTAAAAAGTGTTTTTGCCCTAAAAAGTGAAGACTATTTTGCAACTAATTTGCAGTTTGCGTAAATGAAAAGTCTTAATAAAAATCTTCACGAAAACAGGTTTTATAGGCAAACAAAATATTTGAGGCGACGGAAAGTCATTCTAAACGATATTTTTATGTCGTTTGAACGAGATTGACATCTCGTTAGAAGTGGCTTCCAATGACCCTATCAAATGGCCGTTAAAAAACAAAACATTATGGGTTTGTTTGATCCATATCAAATCCTAGGCTTCAAACGAGGTATCGAACAACTAAAATGACATTTTAAAGTTCCGCCTACAGGTATCTCAGAAAATATTTGAACTTTGAAAAATGCCTCATTTTGTAAAAAACAACTTAGAAAAGTATCCCAATACTTAGTAAAAAGTCTAAATAATACAAAATTAATCCATGCAAAAATTATGTCACGTCGTAGAACTTGTTGAAGATGCTTGATATTCGGATCCATCTTCTTAAACGTGTGAATGTGAATGCCTTTACAGTTGGAACGGGATACACCATACTCAATATAAACTAGGTACTAGGGACATGATGGATAATATATTCTTATAAATCTCCCCATATAGCTATTGTTACAAAATAAAAACAATTCGAATTATCAACAAATCCTACACAAATCTGATACCTTCCCAGAAACTCAAAAGTGGAAAGATACTAAACATGTAAGTCTTCAAAATCTTCAACTTTCAAATCTTCAAATCTCATTGCTTTCTTTTTCTCTTCTTTTTGTGTGCCTTTCAAATGCTCATCAAAGTCCTACAGACAATAAACAAAGAAAATACCTTCATGACGTGTCGAGTTTGAAATAAGATAAAAATCAAATCAATCAAATTAGTTCTTCCTCATAATTCAAACTCTCACTCTCCCATAATTTATAATTCGTTCTCCCCTTTTTTATTTGTCCAAAATTGACAAGGAAAAGAAATGAAAAAAATAATAAACTGGAGTGAGTCACAACAAGTATATCAAATCATCACAAACATATATTAAATAATCTCATGCAAGGATAATCTCAAAGGTCCACAAACTATTTTTAATTTTTTAAATAGTTTTTCAAGCAAAAAAAATTCAAACGCAACATACACCATGAACTAACACTAAGATAACCAAATCATGAAAACAATGAGTGTTAACAAAATCGATAGGAAAATCAACTCAAACAATCATAACATATGTGCACGATGAATTTTGGAACACTTCTAACGAATGAACTCAAAATCATTCTTAGGTGTAAAAAATATTAAATTCATATGATATCGACTCAATCTAATCAACAAATCAAAGTCTAAAATGATTTTCACACTAATAATGTCCAAAACTATGTAATGTTTTTTCAAGACTTTGTCAGGTTGTACAAACCCATTGATTACCAACCAAACTCCCTCAAAAGATAAACATGATAATATTTTCTATTTTTTCTTTTGAAAAATCAATCAAACAAAACTATTTAGCTCCTTTTTGGCATATTTTTCTTTTTATTGCCTTAATTTTTTTTTTCTTGGACACTTTTTAAACCCTGACTTTCACGTTGAGTTCACTTGCCTCTCGCATCCCTTTACCATATTCATTCATATTTCAATATTAAACAAACTCTCATGGACAATAGTTCTTACATGCACTGCTTTCATTATCTCGTTTTATCGCATTTGATTCATTTTAAAGACAGGATTGAGATGAAAATACTTTGACCAACATGTAATAGACAAGTACACTAATCACATAAATTTGTGCATGTGTAATTAAAGGATATAGAAAGCAATCGCTAATCACATTTTACTGACTCCAAACATTACAAAGCACATGAATGAAATGAAATTGTATCTCAAAATACCAAAAACTCACGTGGATAATGGAATGATATTATGACTTGGTCATTCTAAATGTCCATCCATATATGGTTTAAAAATAAATACAAAAATCTTTTTGTGGTTTTTAAAATTTTGATCAAAATAAAATCTTTTTGGCATTTTCAACTTTTCTAATAAGAAACCGAAAATCTTTTTGTATTTTTTCAAAAAATTTCAAGAAAAACAAAACTCTTTTTGGATTTTTTGAAAAATATATCAAAATGAAAAAAAACTAAATACAGTGGTAGTACATACACGCTAGCAACAAACATGATAATATGAACATAAAAAACATCCTATGCTAAGTCTAAACCTCAATCATTAGGTCCAGAGGTGTTTTTCAAAGGTGGTGATATCCTACGAAAAATATCTATCAAATCATGCGAAGTCTTGACCAAATACTCAACTTGCTTACGAAAACACTCAAAATCTCTCATGTGACGTGCGGGAGAATGTGGAGTAATGTGTGTGGAAGTGCATGTGGAAACACGTGTAGTAGCATAACGGGGTAAATACTTTTGAGACACACTATCCAACTTAAAGAAAAAATTTCTAAGGTGCCCTATTTTCTTGCAATAGGAACAAACATACATGGGCCTAGGGATCTCAAAATGTCTAGGACGCTCTCTTCTATGGGAAAACGGAGGCCTGGGTAGGTTAGGTTGAGATCCATAAGGATCTATCACAAACTCGAAAACCAGCTCGGGTGCAACATGGAAAGTGGACGCATCGTCACAACCTATTCCTAGTCTCTCAACATTACACAAAGCGAGATCGATGACCATTTTTCCTACCTTATTAGATGTGTCCTATAAAGTTACTTTAACCTCCCGGGCACGTTCGAGATCTCTCTCGAGTTGGGATACACGGGCTTCAAGTTTCTCACGAGTCTCCCACAAAGATTGAAAATCCCCCGTAAGACTAGCCACAGTGCTGGTCAAATCACTCTTTTTCGGTCTAAGATGATCAACAACTCACATAAAAAAAACTCTCACCTTCTCGAGTTGACTCGATCACACCTCACACACCCTTAAAACTTATATCTCTCTCTTTCTCCAAATTTATCACCTTAAGAGATAGCTCCTTATTCATCTTTATCGTCTTCAAAGTCTCGGTCTATAAATCACTAAACGCTTATTGGAGATCACCTTTACCCTCACTTGAATTCTAATCCTCACACTCACGTGAATTGCTCGAAACATCATCGAGACTCTCAAGTTTACAAGTGTCCTCATCATCGTGGGACAAACTGGATGTACTCACGTGACAATCCATGAAAGAAACACACTTTTCATGTAGTGATTCTCCCTCTGAATCATCCAACTCGATGTCACTATCTCTAAGAGTGGCCTTATTAGCAATCTTCTTGTCGTTTCTCTTTGGCATAGTGGGACACTTAAAATCAATATGCCCTTTACCCTCGCACTCAAACACCTTATATCTTCCTCATTTTCCCCGTTATCCTTGATCTCATTTTTCTTTTTATTAGAAGAATTATCTTTGGAAATTTTGAGAAACTTTTTAAAACTTTTTGCAAATGAGGCTAAGTCATCAAAATCAACCTCACCCTCCGAATCAGACTCACAAACCCTCTCTTTATTATTTTCTTAACTTGAGTCTTTAAAACTATCCCTTTATCCTTAGGATTTACGGTATTGGAAAATATGTCATAAGTTTGAAGGTCTCTCGCGATTTATTCTAACCTAAGAAAATCTAAGACCCCTAAAGAGTTAAGCACGGTGACCTTAAGAATAAATCGGGATGGGAGTGACCTGGAAATCTTTTTCACAACTCTCAAATCATCAATCTTCGTACCCAGATTAAAACTCATGTTAACTATATCCGACAACCTAATATAAAACTCATTAAAGCTCTCAGTCTCTATCATCTTAATAGTCTTAAACTGGATGGTCAAAGGTTGAAGCCTTAGCTCCTTTACAACGTTAGTACACTCGTAAGTGAGCTGGAGGGTATCCCATGCCTCTTTAGATGTAGTGCGCATCATGATGCATCGAAACTCGTCGAGGGTGACGGCTCCATAAATAGCACTAAGTCCATGGGAGTTGTAAGTACACCACTTAAACTCATCATTAGTCCAATAAGAAACGGGTTTAGGAGTAATCATATTATTAACAGTGATAGTGGGAAGAGTCCACCCACTTTCACAAATTAACCATATATGACACCTCGCCTATTCTAATCCTGGGTGATCAGTCCATTATTAATTAAACAAGAATCATTAATGGTCTCATTCTTAGCATCACTATCGAAATTGAATTAATTTACTAATACCCTAATGGCCCGGTGTCAAAATTTTAATCCTTTTTATTAACAGGCAATAAATTAACTAATAAATCACATTCACCATTCCAGATAACAACATAATAAATACTAAAACATCTAAATAAATAATAGTGACTGGAATAAACACTCCAGACTGAAATCCAAATACAATTATCCATAATATAAAACTCAATCCAATACTAGAAAAAAATGGAAGTATAAAATCTCTGAAATAACCACTTGCTAGAGATGGGCGATAAGCCCGATAGAGATAAATAAATGCTAAATAGGAAATGATAAATGCGGAGGCATCTCCTACCAAGAATCTAGCAACTTCCGCAATAGCTGCAACACATCAAATAAAAGAAATCCTAAGCTTGACGTCCCTGTGGCTAGGCACCTAAAATTTAATGGACTTGAAACAGGATAGAGCCCAAGTAAAACAATTTGAAAACATTTTAGCAAGTATTTAAAATGCATTAAAGAGTACATATTATATACATGTTAGCTCCACGTGCTCTCACTTGAGATTTTTACCTCTCAACTAATGTGCACGCCTAACCTATTATTCTAAACCCACCTAGTTACGCTACCCCGCCTAACTAGTTGACTTAAATCTCTTCAAATTTAATAATTCATCGTGCTCAGCTGTATTGTCCATACAATACTACACTAAATATCTAAGCCCCTTTTATTCATTAAGTATCACCAGCTTTTAATAAGTTCACACATACTTAGATTATTTGAGATATCACTAACTATCTTAGCTACTAGTACACACTTAGTTGAATAAACCATAGGTGTGTGTGTGTGTACATATATATATATATATATATATATAAACACCGCACTTATAATATATACGAAAATGACATCCATAGGTGGAGACCTGCGATGCGAGCATACTCTGCTATCAAATTCTAGTACATCACGTACTAATAAAGGACATCGGGTTTGGAATCACTTTCGTACCATAGATTCACAATTCACACAAATTTGGAGGCGAACATAGTTCTAAGCCTTTGGGCTATACACATACCTAACGCACCTAAATGATCGGCCAAACCCTTATTCACACAAGTGATGCTCAATCCCTAAGTTCTATATTCTGAGGTACAAGTTAAAATCCCCCCAACGGCTCATTAGGATAAGACTGTCCACGATGCGGAACCTCCTGTGATAGCAAGTAGCCTAAGTATGTTTACATATAACAATTCACACAATAGTTATTCACGCAATCTCTCTCTCTCTCTCTCTATATATATATATATATATATATATATATATATATATATATATAATTTCAGTATAGGCACACACATAACCTATAATACATTCATATGCAGTCTCTATAGCCCCGAATATTGTACGTCTCATTTCTTTACCACAATACTTCTCATTATACAATCCCGAATGTTTCCCAATACTCGAAATGTCACCAATTGTCCCTTAAGTCAATTCATTAGATATCCCACTCATAATTTAATGGTCTAGGTTATATGTTCCCTACATTTTCAATGACACGATATTATTTTCTGAATTTGGTTTCATTACCTAATTATGCTTAATTAACTTTAGTCCTAAATTCTACTCATGTGACGAAGTTTCAACCCCAACATTAGCCTATTGGTAATTAAAATATCTACCATTATATTTTAAAATTACTTCAAAAGTTAACCCGATCATTTTACCACGAGTTCTAAGCACAGAGGGGGAAAATTATCCAATTCTGGAAAACCGAATCAATTTGGCTTTGGTCCGAATCCATTCTCTTTCTAAATCAATTCAGCAAAGGAGCCGAATTGATTCGCTATAGAAGATATCATCTTTTTCCTTTAATAGTTACGGTTTTCACCATTTTTATCACTCCAAACCTCCATTACACACTCCCAAACTCCCAACCAAATATACTAAACATCATACTAACATATATAAATGATTTCTAACATGATTGAATTATTAAATCATCAAAGAACATCTTTAAATCAAATTAATTCAATATTAAGCCCCTAAAACCATAGATTATCATTTTTATTCAAGAACATCAACAAAAATACTGATTTCTTCACATGTTTATCATACTAATTCATCAGATTCGTTCTACATGCATAGGGGATTAAATTTAACATGATTCCTACCCAAGAACATGATTTTAATCTTCTAAATTTACACCAATTGTCATATATTCAAGATAATAATTATCCTTCACTAACATGGATGTTATATATGCTCAAGATTAGCAAGATAAATACTTGCCTCAAGTTTTATGTTTGAATTTCTACAAAATAGTGGTAGTGTGGTGTTCTTCTCCTTTCGATCTACCCTCTGATGGTGTTGGTGGTGCAAGAATGGTGTGAATAGCCCTAGAACTCCCTTATAACTCTTCTCCTTACTCCTCTTATGACCAATATGTGATTTTATAACTTCTAACCTTAAGTCCCTCACTTCACCAGATAATATAACACTCCAATTTTCGTATGTCTCTTTTTCCCAAAAATTCAAAAAATTAAAATATTCCTTCGGGGTGCTGGTTTAGCCTCAAAATGCCCCGAAACCCAAACTAAACCCTCGAGTACACTTTTCTGATTATCTCAACCCTTCCGGACACACTGGCGCACTCGAAATGGCCATTTGAATTATCCAAAATGAAATTACCTTTTATTTCATGAAATTAAGTTTCGACATGGCTGACACATGCATTCTGACTTAATTTACCATAACAGCCGTATTTCTCACTCACGACAGTCATAATATATTCTTATCAATTTATTACTTATTCACAAAGTAATATTCAATACAAATAAATATTAACCATTGTCTCGCTAATTAATATTTATTTTAATCCGGCTTAATTTCTCACTTTAGTTTAATTAATCCCATAAATTTCAATATATAAATCATTAAAATTATGGGGTATTACATACTTCCCCCCTAATAATAAAATTTCGTCCCAAATTCGAAGAAAAAGAATACTTGGTAAAAATAACTCTAGATATTTATCGCGCATCTCATTCCCATGCTTCCAAGTAGACTCGTCGGCATTATGATGCCCCCACTGAACACGTACAAGTGGAATTACCTTTGACCTCAATCTCCTCTTACTATGGTCTATGATAGCGATTGGCCTCTCCTCGTACAAAATATCGGGCTGTAAATCAATCTCCTCCAATGCAATGTGGGCTAACTCATCTCGGA
Source organism: Sambucus nigra (assembly GCA_949130495.1). Taxonomy (NCBI): domain Eukaryota; kingdom Viridiplantae; phylum Streptophyta; class Magnoliopsida; order Dipsacales; family Adoxaceae; genus Sambucus; species Sambucus nigra. Next base: position 44,764,795 of record OX422219.1, on the reverse strand, counting down.
GATATCGCCTCAGCGAAGAAATATGGAATACATCATGAATCCGATGCAAGTGCTCCGGTAACCCAAGTATATATGCAATTGGCCCAATTTAATCAATGATAATGAATGTCCCCACATACCTTGGTGTCAACTTTCCTTTCTTCCAGAACCTGGTCCCCCACAATAAATTCCAGGAAGAACCTCTTGGTATCGGCATAACTTTTCTGTCGATTCTGGGCTATTCGTATATGACTCCAAATTAACTCAAGTTTGGTTGACGTATCCTGCATTAACTCCGATCCGAGAAGCTTATTGTCCCCCACCTCCAACGAACAAGCGAGCGAACGACAAGGCCTACCATACTATGCCTCGAATGGTGCCATGCCAATTATAAAAAGATAGGAGTTATTATACGCAAACTCCTCCAGTGAAAGATACTACTCCCAACCTCCACTAAAATCAAGGATATACATCCGTAACATATCTTTCAGCATATGATTATTCCTCTCTGTCTACCCATCTGCCTACGGGTGATAAGCCATACTCAATCGCAACTGATACCCATGACCTCCTGAAAACTCTTCCAAAACCGAGACACAAAAATCTTATTTATGTCGGACACAATATTAAGTGGCACCCCATGAAATCTCACTATCTTGGTGATGAAAATATGTGTATACTGTCCCATAGTATAACCTGTTTGAACTGGCATAAAGTGAGCTACCTTGGTCAACCGATCCACTATCACCCATATGGAATCGTGACCCCTCAGTGAAGTAGGCAACCCAGTGATAAAATCCATGGAAATGCTCTCTTATTTCCACATTGGAATATCTAATGGCTGCAGAACACCTGCTGGTTTTTGATGATCCACCGTTAAAAAACTTACAAATGGTACACCTCGAGACAAACTCGATAATGTCTCCCTTCATCCCACTCCACCAATACTGCCATCTCATATCTTGGTACATCTTATTGTAGACTTAGTCGGCAAGGAGGGAGTTAGAAGGACTTTTTAGAAGAGACATCTTTAAGAATTCGGGGATGAGAGGAAGTGTGTTAAGCCAATTGGAGGAGATAATCCAAAGGCAATTATGTAGGGTGGAGAACAACGACACCCGTGATTAAATTTTAGGCTAAATTTTTAGCTCGTTCGAGAAACATAGAGTGCTGAGAGTCATTCACCACATATAAGGGAGCATATATGAAATAAAATGAGGAATTTGGGTACAATTTGACCATAAGATCTCCCATATGTTGTTCATACAGATATGCGAATGGACTTTCGATGGTAGTGGAATACAAACAAGTGGATGGGAGATCCGACTAGAATGACTAGTGTCGATGTCATTAAGGACATATGCTTGTAAAATGATATAAAAATGCTTCCATGAGAAGGGAGCCAAGAGTGTTAAGTATCTAACCTAAAAGCAAGATTGGAGTAAACGGTGCTAGTGAAGCACCATAGGAGGGTATTACTGGTAAAGGACCTATTTAAATGATTCAGTTAAATTGAACTCCTACCAAATGATGGTGGATTCAGTCGGGGATGTCGAGACTAACAACGAGTTCCATAGGACCAGTGGATCCCATAGAACAATAAAGGGTAGAAAATCGGGAACAAGACTACCAGGTTCGAGATAAGGACACCCCAACATAGTTAGGGGGACCAGAGACAGGGGGATGGCACATAAAGTGTCTTCTGTGTGGAGAGTAGGGCCACCTGTATTGAACGTGTCCATAATGAGAAAGTGATACCAATCAAATTGGGAAAGTAGGTGGAATTGGTCCTAGTGGGGCACAATAGCACCAGGAGCGAGACTTCCAGTGAAAGAATAGGATTGCGAGATTTAGGTCCAAAGATTAATAATACGAGAATGGTAGGTTAGAGTAGGACCAACAAGTTCTCAACAAAAAAAGTAGCACATCCGCCTTTCTCCGACCGCCTTTCATGGTCGTTGGGGTTAATGAAATGGCGGGGGAGGCCAGAAATGCCAATGCCAGAAGCAAGAGAGATTATCTAGCATTTATATTGCTTGTGGGAAGGATACCACACTAAGGAGGATTTCCCATAGAGAGGTAGGGGTAACTACTGGACAAGATCCTGGATGTACAACCATTGCAACTGATCGAGGGTCAGTTCTGGCACGAGAGTTACATTTAGAGACTCGATGATCAGGCAAGGTAAATAGAAAATGGAGTCATAAATTTTGTTTTATCCTTATGGGTATAGAATACATTTTGGGTGACATGAGAGAGTCACTATATTGGATTAACAACACTAAAATTTGAGTGTGAGTCAGGTTTAATGGGTATGTTGGTTGTATCAGCCTTATTATAAATATATTTACCATTGGCTAGCGGAACTTTTCGGTGTCACTTTTAGGGGAGAGGATGTGTACACTTGAAGGATATTTGTTTTGTGTGATTATTTTTACTACTTTTGAGAGTTATGAAAGTAAAATTTATTATGATCATCTGTAGTTATTGGATACCGAAGGTTTAAGTGGTAGTAGGGCTTACGATAAGGCTATCGTGTTTATTATTCCAGGTTGAAAAATATTATTTTGTGAGGCTTCACCTGAAAGAGGGTTGGGCATACCTATATATATTATTGTATATTAGACTTTGATGAGCATTTTGTCTTGTTATATCTGATCCCACTGTGTAGGGACTTCTTACTGATGTGATTGAGGGTGCTTTGTGTTCCTTATTGAGCGTAGAGATATAGCTCGTTATTTATATAGCACTGAGAACCTGAGATAGTGAGAGACACTACAGGAATATTAATTTTCCCGGCATAAATTAAATGCCGAGAAAAGCACTAAAAATGCGGGTAGGACTTTTGGCGGCACTTTTGACGACATTTCCACAAGTACGGTGATAACTAATGTGGTAAAAGAATAACGACATTTTAAAAAATACCGCGAAAAGTTAGTGGCACTTTCGTCGGCATTTCCATAAGTGCGGTAGACAATGTAGTAAAAGAACAACGACATTTTAAAAAATGCCGCAAAAAAATTACTGCATTTTTAGCCATTTATATTAATGCTGGTAATATCCTTTTAGCGGCAATAAAAAAATGTTGATAATGACCTTTTGCAACACCTATTAAATGTTCAACACACTTTTGGCGGCACTAAAAAAATGCCAAGAATGATAATGTAATACCCCGTACTTTTGGCTATATTTATTTTTGGGATTAATTAATTAAATGTGAATTAATTGGAAATTAATCCGGGTTAAAAATGCTAACGAGATGCGAGTTGGTATTTGATTATGTGCATACATGTTTTTATATGAATATTGAAATATGAAATTTGTCGTGAGATTAATATACGGCAATTTGAGAATTTTGTTGAGACGCGTGTGACCGCCGCGTCATGGTATATTATTTTAATTATAAAAGTGATTTTTATTTCTATTATCCGTATGGTCATTTTGAGTGTACCAACGCATCCGGAAGGGTCGAGATAGTCAGAAAACACTAGCCGGGGGTGTAGTTTGGGTCCCGGGGTATTTTTAGGCCATACCGGCAATATAAAGGGTATTTTGGTAATTTCGTATTTTGGGAAATTAAAAGTGACGAAAATTGGTTAATTACATCTGATGTGGATTTGACCCACTAAGCCACTAACCAACCCATATTAACCTAGAGGGCTACGTAGGTTATTAGGATTAGGTTTTCTAATATCTTCCCAAAGCAAACCCTAGCCACCATAACAATTGGAGAAGAAAGCTTGGAGAGAGAAGGAATTCTGCGGAAAAGCTCCATCAAACCAACATCTAAATCAGAGATAAACCCGAGGCAAGTGACTTAATTCCATTTAATTTCAGAGAATGTTCTTTCTATGTTAGATAATTCAAATTTCTGTTTGTTCTTGGTGAAATATGAAAACCCATGTAGTTTAGAACATAGAACTTGAAAATCTTGAGGAGAATTGCATGTAGAATGATAGGTAGATGATTATTCTCATGATATTTGTGATTGTAAGAAATTAAAATGGATTTATATTGGATTAATTCATGATTCAAAAAGTTAGGGTTCATGTTCTTGAAAAATTGGGGAAAAAGTGTAGAGATTTGTAAATTTGGTTGATGTTAGGATGGATTAATCCTTTAAAACGTGTTAGGATGTGACTATAATATGTTTCGGATTTATTAGAGACCTTAAAACATAGTTGGGACGAAGTTTAGAGGAGATTTGAGGAGTAGAAATTGGGTGAAAAACGATTTTGGAATTTCTGGGCTCGCAGCTGGTAGCTCGTTAGAAACCAACCCAGGTCGTTCGAACGAGCTCGTTCGAACGAGTTGACCAGTCACTTCTAATGAAAAGTAATTTCGTTCGATACTTTGTTCGAACGAGATCTCGTTAGAAGGTACAGTTCGTTCGAACGAACTGGATCTCGTTCGAACAGTCTCGTTCGAACGAGACTTCTAACGAGCTGACAGTTTGATCTCGTTCGAACAGCCATGTTCGAACGAGACTTCTAACGAGCTGGCAGTTTGGGCCTTTTTGGCCTGTTTTGATGTGGGGAGTCCCGTAAACTTGTTCGAGGGTAGAGTTAACATTCCTTTGATGATGTATTAATATATTTGGGACTTTTGGGTTATTATGAGGAGTAAATTATATACGAGTGATTTAAATCAAGGAACCGCTTGGGTTGAGACCTGGGTGTCTACTACGACGTGAGAATAGATTATGGCGCGTATGATTATAAACCGAAATCGTATAAAGTGTGTAAATTATATATTGGTACGAGAATGAGAATAGTACTACAATTAAACTACGAGATTACTAAGACGTGTGTTTACTTAGTATTGGTATATGAATTGTGTGTATGACATACCTACCATACTTGCTATCACGGGAGGTTTGCGTTCGCTTAGGGCCCTCTAATCCTTGTGTTGCCCGGATTTAGATTGGTTACCTTGATGAACATAGGTCATAGAAAGACTTATTGGGATATTAATAAGTCCGCTGATCGTGGGAGCGTAGGTATGTGCGTGACCCATGTGATGTGACTGTGTTTGCCTCCATTATTTGTGATGTTGTTATCTATGAACTATTCCTGAGAGATTCGGAATATGTAATCCTTATGTACGTGATGTACCGGGATGGATAGCAGAGTATGTGTGCACCACAGCTTAGTTCTCGGGGTGCTTGTATTGTATATTTATGATGTGAATAATATACACTTAATTAATGGGAACCTTCATGTTAATGTTGTGAATATAATTACAGTATTGTTTCGAGAAACATAACGGGTTAGCTGATAGTGAAATATATTGCATATTGAGCATCTGAGTTTACGTTAAACCCCTATTTAATTACGAGCGTTATAATGTTAATAGAACCGAGTAATAAGGGTAGGACCTATGACAATCTAGCTAGTTATGATGTCACTTATCTAGTGGTTTGTGTCGTTGTAGATGGGTACTTACGTTAGGAGTGCACAGTTAGACGAGAGGTGAGAATATCATGTGAGTGCACGTCCTAACATGTACTTTGCATTTAATGTTTTAAATGTTTTTAAAGCACTTGCAGGTTTTAAAATATAACTCCAAATTCGGGCTCTGACCCGTTTGCTTTTCAAATCTATTTTTGTAAAACCATTTTAGGTGCCCAGCCACAAGGACACCAAGCATAGGATTCTCACTCTGATGACGAGCTGTAGCTGTTTGTGGAAGCTACAGGGATTTGCTGTTAGACGCTTCTATCGTTTGGATTCCAGTCTCAGCATTTATTAGTTATAGGGCATGTTGCCCATTTCTATCAGACATCTTTTACATTTCAGTTTTTCAGACTTTGGCTTGTATTATTTCAGTACTCAGTTTTTAGTAGTCATTTCAGTTGTGGGATTGTAGTGAGGAGTTTTTCCTCCAGATTTTATTTACATTATGTGATGGTTACTCTATTTACTTCTTTATGGTGAATGGTGTTTTTATTCTTCATTATACTTGTTGCATGTTAATCAGACTTAAATTAAAATTTGGCAACTTACTTTTTAAATACTAGGTGGTTAGTAATCATTAAAATGTTTTCGACAGTGATGCTATTAACTGGACCAACTTGGCATTTTGAATTAATTTAATAAAGGAGTAGCTACCCGGTGTTTAATTAGTCGGGGTGTCACAGGTGGTATCAGAGCATCAGGTTCTAGTGTCCTTTAGGATCTGACGGCTTATTATGTTTCCGCTAAGTTTTCTTGATATAGAGCCCTATATTTTAGGACTGTTGTACTCTTTTTGTGTATGCTTCGTTCTTTAGCTATATTAAGTTTATAACCGTGAACTTATAAACTTTGTTCTTATTTCAGATGCCTCCACGACGTGCACGACGAGTTCCCAGGGATGCAACACCCGAACCCCAGCCCGCTCCAGTTCAGGGCATGATAAACGCCGCTGAGGTTGCAACTATAGTAGCCCAAGCGGTAAATGCCGCAATTACCGTTGTTCAGCAGGCACCACCTCAGGCGCCAGTTGTCGCGCCAGTACAGGCAAATGCATTCCCGTCTGCTTGGGAACGTGTACGTGACGCTTTTCAGAAAGCGCATCCGCCAGAGTTTACAGGTAGCTCAGATGTGGTAGTCTCGAGCCAGTGGAGGAAGGATATGCAGAGGCACTTAAGGATGTATGAGTGCACGGATGTTCAGAAGCAGGTGCTAGCTACTTTCAAGCTAGTTGGATCTGCACTGCAGTGGTGGGAGTCTATTACCACCGCGGAGGAGAGGGATACTCTCACTATTCAGGACTTCTGGGTGCGGTTTGACCGCAAGTACTTTCCGTCCGCTGTTCATACGGAAATGAGGACGAAACTGATGAATCTGAAGCAGGAGGGTAAGACCGTGGCCGAGTATGAGGCCGAGTTCACGAACCTGTTGAATATCGTTCCGGATGAGATACCAACAGAGAAGAAAAAGATTGAGAAGTTCACGGACGGGTTGACATGGAGGATCCATCAGCATCTGTTGGGGAACCTTTCGTTGGCCACGTATTCTGATGTGGTTAACGCTGCTTTGTTACACTTCCAGGACCACCGCTTTCATATGGCTGAGGGCAAGAGGTCGGGAGAGTCTAGCCATCAGGGCAGAACTGGAGGACATGGTGCCGGTGGGGCACAATCTGTTCAGGGGCAGAGACAGGGTGAGCAGGGTACGCAGCAGGGGGATCAGAAGAGGTTCCGATCAGGGAACTACAGACAGGGACAGGGAGGTTTTCGTCAGGGCCATTAGGGTCCAAACGGCCATCAGGGCCAACAGGGGCAGAATGGGCAGCAGTTTCACCAGGGCCAGCAGGGCCAAGGGAGGAACGGTAACGGCCACCAGGGCTGGGGACCACAGGGGCAGAGAGGAGGGAACTTCCCAGGGAAGTGTTTTGTTTGTGGCAAGACTGGCCATAAGCGACAGGATTGTCCTGATAGGGGCAGGGCCCCACAGCAGCAGCAGCAGGGTGCTCGCCAGGAGCCGCAGAGGCCTATGTTTCCCGCCTATCTCCCCGCACCGCCACAAATGGCAGCATTGCCACCCATTCCAGCAGTCCCAATTCAGCAGGGGCAGCTACAGTATGGACGTGTCTACAACGTTCACCAGACTGCAGTTCCATAGGCACCGCCCGCGATTGAGGGTTTCCTATCCATGGCACTATGGGTCGGGTATTGTTTGATACGGGGGCTACACATTGTTTTATAGCTACACACTTCGCGAAAGCTTTAGGATTGTTAGCTACGGCAGAGAGCACAGTGACGTGTGTCGACTCACCATTGGGGAGTGGGTCACTTATATTCTTTATATGCCGGGGAGTGGGAGTAGGGATTGGTAGTCTGGTATTACCTGCAGATATGTTGGTATTAGATATGCATGTTCACGATGTGATCATCGGTATGGATTGGCTCGTAGCTTATAGGGACATGATTGATTTCTTCAGCGGGAGCATTATTTTTTCTATTCCGGGGCAAGAGATGTTCGTAGTGGCGATGCCTCGCCCAGAGGGAGGATCGACCGCTCATCTGTATTATATAGAGGAGGATACCTCTAAGGAGGTTGTGATTCCTTTAGATTCGATCCCGGTTGTCAGGGAGTATTCGGATGTGTTTCAGGAGATACCAGGCCTACCCCCCAGTCGAGAGATAGACTTTGTTATAGACCTATTGCCAGATACGAGGCCTATAGCATGTGCACCGTACCGTATGGCTCCGACAGAGATGCGAGAGCTACGGGATCAGATAGAGCAGCTGTTAGGTCAGGGCTTTATTCACAGGAGTACCTTACCTTGGGGCGCTCTAGTTTTGTTTGTGAAGAAGAGGGACGGTTCACTGAGATTGTGTGTGGACTATCGAGAGTTAAATAAGGTCACGATACGGAATAAGTATCCGTTGCCTCGAATCGATGACTTATTCGACCAGTTGAGAGGAGCTTCTTTCTTCTCGAAGATTGATTTGAGATCGGGATACCATCAGTTGCGTATCAGGGAGGAGGATGTCTCGAAGACTGCGTTCTTATCGAGATATGGTTCTTACGAGTTTCGGGTTATGCCTTTTGGTTTGACCAACGCTCCAGCAGTGTTTATGGAATTGATGAACAGAGTGTTCATGGATTTCCTAGATCAGTTTGTCATTGTCTTCATCGATGATATTCTGGTTTACTCCCAGACAGAGGAGGAGCACGCCGAGCATTTGAGGCAAGTTTTGCAGACACTTCGTCAGAACGAGTTGTATGCAAAATATGAGAAGTACGGGTTTTGGCTGAAGGAAGTCCAGTTTTTGGGACACATTATTTCCGACCGGGGAATATCTGTTGATCCGGGGAAAGTATTCGCGGTGAGGGAGTGGGGACAACCCACTACACCGATGGAGATTCGTAGTTTCTTGGGCCTAGCAGGATACTACAGGAGGTTTATCCGGGGTTTCTCGAAGATAGCAGGTCCTTTGACACATCTGACTCATAAGGGTGTGCCCTACATCTGGAGTGATGCCTGTCAGTTGGCATTCGATGAATTGAAGGACAAATTGACCTCAGCGCCTGTGTTAGCATTGCCGAGACCGGGAGTTGAATATTTGGTTTACACCGATGCGTCTTTGCAAGGGCTTGGAGGTGTATTACAACAGGAGAGACAGGCCATAGCTTATGCTTCCAGTAAGCTTAAGACTCACGAGAAGAATTACCCCACGCATGATTTGGAGTTGGTAGCAGTGGTATTTGCCCTACGAATTTGGAGGCACTATCTTTTGGGGGAGAAGTTCCAACTGTTCACGGACCACAAGTCCCTACAGTACCTGTTCACGCAGAAAGAGTTGAATATGCGGCAGCGTAGGTGGCTTGAGTTTGTGAAAGACTACAAGTTCGACATCCAGTACCACCCGGGTACGACAAACGTGGTAGCAGACACGTTGAGCCGTAGGCCAGCAGATGAGGTGGCAGAGGTGTGGAAGGCAAAGTGGAAGGAATTGGGACACCAGGATGCAATGGCCCAATCTTTCATGTTTGTGATGACCGTTACACCGCAGATTGTCACGAAGGTAGTACGGGCACAGGCTAATGACTCATTCTGTCAGGAGCAGATAATTCGATTACTAGCAGAGGGAGCCGAGTCCTATACCGTTAGCTCAGACGGGGGATTACGCTTCAATGGGAGATTGGTGGTTCCGGAAGGGGAAGAATTGCAACACGATGTGATGGCAGAGTCGCACGGCTCACGGTTCGCGGTACATCCCGGAGGGGACAAAATGTACCAAGACATGAGACGACAGTATTGGTGGAGCAGTATGAAGAGAGATATCGCTGAGTTTGTTTCGAAATGCGCCACTTGTCAGCTTGTAAAAGTGGACCATCAGAGATCGGCAGGATTGCTACAGCCGTTGGAGGTCCCGGTGTGGATGTGGGAGAGCATATCCATGGAATTTATCACGGGGTTGCCTACGTCGCAGAGGGGTCACGACTCCGTTTGGGTAATTGTGGACAGGTTGTCCAAAGTCGCTCACTTTTTACCCGTAAGGACGGACTACACTACGGGACAGTATGCCCAGCTCTTCATTTCAGAGGTTGTGAGACTTCACGGTGTACCCCTAAATATCGTGTCTGACAGAGACAAGATATTTGTTTTGAGGTTTTGGGAGAGTTTCCAGGAGGCCATGGGCACGGAATTGCGGTTGAGTACGGCTTATCATCCGCAGACCGATGGGCAGACCGAGCGCACCAATCAGATGTTGGAAGACATGCTACTCATGTGCATTATTGACTTTGGGGGTGGATGGGAGCAGTACCTTCCACTGGTGGAGTTTGCTTACAACAACTCCTACCAGTTCACTATTGGCATGGCTCCGTTTGAGGCATTGTACGGTAGGCCTTGTCGTTCCCCAGCATGTTGGTTAGAGGTGGGGGATAACAAACTACTTGGGCCGGAAGTAATTCAGAATACTTCGGCAAGGATTGAGTTGATTCGGAGTCGCATTCGGGTAGCTCAAGACAGGCAAAAGAGTTATGATGATGCGAAGAGATTTTTCAGGGAGTTCCAAGTGGGGGACCAGGTTTTGCTCAGAGTATCTCCTATGAAGGGGATTATGCAATTCGGGAAGAAGGGGAAGTTGGCACCGAGGTATGTGGGGCCGTTTCCTATTATTGAGCGGATCGGACCGGTTGCGTATAGACTTGGGTTACCGGAGCATTTACATCGAATTCACGATGTGTTCCATATTTCCTCGCTAAGGAAATATCTTAGAGATAATTTGGTTCATTCTCACATTGCTGTGGAGGACATCGATCTCCAGCCGGATAGCTCCTACGAGGAGGGGCCGATTGCTATTTTGGACCAAAGCGAGAGGAAACTGCGGTCAAAGATAGTCCCGTTAGTGCGTGTTCAGTGGCGACATCACAATATCGAGGAGTCCACATGGGAGCGCGAGGATGAGATGCGTGAACGTTATCCAGAGTTATTTTTAGCAGGTACTTTCTAGTTTCGAATTTCGGGATGAAATTCAGTTATTAGGGGGGAGTATGTAATACCCCGTACTTTTGGCTATATTTATTTTTGGGATTAATTAATTAAATGTGAATTAATTAAAAATTAATCCGGGTTAAAAATGCTAACGAGATGCGAGTTGGTATTTGATTATGTGCATATATGTTTTATATGAATATTGAATTATGAAATTTGTCGTGAGATTAATATACGGCAATTTGAGAATTTTGTTGAGACGCGTGTGACCGTCGCGTCATGGTATATTATTTTAATTATAAAAGTGATTTTTATATCTATTATCCGTATGGTCGTTTTGAGTGCGCCAACGCGTCCGGAAGGGTCGAGATAGTCAGAAAACACTAGTTGGGGGTGTAGTTTGGGTCCCGGGGTATTTTTATGCCATACCGGCAATATAAAGGGTATTTTGGTAATTTCGTATTTTGGGAAATTAAAAGTGACGAAAATTGGTTAATTACATCTGATGTGGATTTGACCCACTAAGCCACTAACCAACCCATATTAACCTAGAGGGCTACGTAGGTTATTAGAATTAGGTTTTCTAATATCTTCCCAAAGCAAACCCTAGCCACCATAACCATTGGAGAAGAAAGCTTGGAGAGAGAAGGAATTCTGCGGAAAAGCTCCATCAAACCAACATCTAAATCAGATATAAACCCGGGGCAAGTGACTTAATTCCATTTAATTTCAGAGAATGTTCTTTCCATGTTAGATAATTCAAATTTCTGTTTGTTCTTGGTGAAATATGAAAACCCATGTAGTTTAGAACATAGAACTTGAAAATCTTGAGGAGAATTGCATGTAGAATGATAGGTAGATGATTATTCTCATGATATTTGTGATTGGAAGAAATTAAATCGGATTTATATTGGATTAATTCATGATTCAAAAAGTTAGGGTTCATGTTCTTGAAAAATTGGGGAAAAAGTGTAGAGATTTGTAAATTTGGTTGATGTTAGGATAGATTAATCCTTTAAAACGTGTTAGGATGTGACTATAATATGTTTCGGATTTATTAGAGACCTTAAAACATAGTTGGGACGAAGTTTAGAGGAGATTTGAGGAGTAGAAATTGGGTGAAAAACTATTTTGGAATTTCTGGGCTCGCAGCTGGTAGCTCGTTAGAAACCAACCCAGGTCGTTCGAACGAGCTCGTTCGAACGAGCTTCTAACGAGTTGACCAGTCGCTTCTAACGAAAAGGAATTTCATTCGATACTTCGTTCGAACGAGATCTCGTTAGACGGTACAGTTCGTTCGAACGAACTGGATCTCGTTCGAACAGTCTCGTTCGAACGAGACTTCTAACGAGCTGACAGTTTGATCTCGTTCGAACAGCCTCGTTCGAACGAGACTTCTAACGAGCTGGCGGTTTGGGACTTTTTGGCCTGTTTTGATGTGGGGAGTCCCGTAAACTTGTTCGAGGGTAGAGTTAACATTCCTTTGATGATGTATTGATAGATTTGGGACTTTTGGGTTATTATGAGGAGTAAATTATATACGAGTGATTTAAATCAAGGAACCGCTTGGGTTGAGACGTGAGTGTCTACTACGATGTGAGAATAGATTATGGCGCGTATGATTATAAACCGGAATCGTATAAAGTGTGTAAATTATATATTGGTATGAGAATGAGAATAGTACTACAATTAAACTACGAGATTACTAAGACATGTGTTTACTTAGTATTGGTATATGAATTGTGTGTATGCCATACCTACCATACTTGCTATCACGGGAGGTTTGCGTTCGCTTAGGGCCCTCTAATCCTTGTGTTGCCCGGATTTAGATTGGTTACCTTGATGAACATAGGTCATAGAAAGACTTATTGGGATATTAATAAGTCCGCTGATCGTGGGAGCGTAGGTATGTGCGTGACCCATGTGATGTGACTGTGTTCGCCTCCATTATTTGTGATGTTGTTATCTGTGAAATATTCCTGAGAGATTCGGAATATGTAATCCTTATGTACGTGATGTACCGGGATGGATAGCGGAGTATGTGTGCACCACAACTTAGTTCTCGGGGTGCTTGTATTGTATATTTATGATGTGAATAATATACACTTAATTAATGGGAACCTTCATGTTAATGTTGTGAATATAATTACAGTATTGTTTCGAGAAACATAACGGGTTAGCTGATAGTGAAATATATTGCATATTGAGCATCTGAGTTTACGTTAAACCCCTATTTAATTACGAGCGTTATAATGTTAATAGAACCGAGTAATAAGGGTAGGACCTATGACAGTCTAGCTAGTTATGATGTCACTTAGCTAGTGGTTTGTGTCGTTGTAGATGGGTACTTACGTTAGGAGTGCACAGTTAGACGAGAGGTGAGAATATCATGTGAGTGCACGTCCTAACATGTACTTTGCATTTAATGTTTTAAAAGCACTTGCAGGTTTTAAAATATAACTCCACATTCGGGCTCTGACCCGTTTGCTTTTCAAATCTATTTTTGTAAAACCATTTTAGGTGCCCAGCCACAAGGACACCAAGCATAGGATTCTCACTCTGATGACGTGCTGTAGCTGTTTGTGGAAGCTACAGGGATTTGCTGTTAGACGCTTCTATCGTTTGGATTCCAGTCTCAGCATTTATCAGTTGTGGGGCATGTTGCCCATTTCTATCAGACATCTTTTACATTTCAGTTTTTCAGACTTTGGCTTGTATTATTTCAGTACTCAGTTTTTAGTAGTCATTTCAGTTGTGGGATTGTAGTGAGGAGTTTTTCCTCCAGATTTTATTTACATTATGTGATGGTTACTCTATTTACTTCTTTATGGTGAATGGTGTTTTTATTCTTCATTATACTTGTTGCATGTTAATCAGACTTAAATTAAAATTTGGCAACTTACTTTTTAAATACTAGGTGGTTAGTAATCATTAAAATGTTTTCGACAGTGATGCTATTAACTGGACCAACTTGGCATTTTGAATTAATTTAATAAAGGAGTAGCTACCCGGTGTTTAATTAGTCGGGGTGTCATAGATAATAGCGGCACTAAACAAATTTTTTATATTATTTTGTAATATATGAGTGGGAACAAGTGTTAAAAAAATCATTTATTACAAGTATCGTATTTATATGCAAATACACTACCATAACATTAAATTAAGAGTGCGGTAATCAAATTAAAACGTCATTAAATTAAAATCAATATCATTCATCATAAATAAACATAATTGAGTTTGAAAAAATTATCCATCCACAAAATAAAATGTACATGTCCAATAAGAAAAAGCGGAAAAACATGAAGCGAAACAAATTTTTTTATAATGTACGATCCTTGTCCATCAAAGTTAAACATCCTCTTCAACCTACAAATAAAAAAAGTCAATCGTTAGTCATTGATAGTTATTCTTAGTATTTCAATAAAAACAATAAAATTAAAAATGAGTACATTAGCCATATGCCACTCTACGGTTGAATGATATGCATCTCCAATTATGGACTTGTTTCCATAAGGTCTGGGCAATGGTTCGTTTGTTATAAATGTTTTCTGAATATATACTTCCCAAAAGTCTTCACCAAGTAGCGTACCCCCTACTTTTGTTGAAGGGTCCTTGCTTATAATGAATCCACGTGCCACAACCACTTTTGGAAGTCCGAAAGTAATAAGGTCTACAATTTTAGGAAGTGCGTTATTTGAAACCCTTTGTCGTGGTTGATGGTGCTTCTTTTTATTCTTTGAAGGTTCTTTATACAAACAAGATGAATATGTCATCAACGATATATTTCTGAAAAAAAATCGACAGAGTTTCATTTTTTTTTAAGACATCCCAAAAATTTTAAGACTACATACAACCAAATAAACCAACAACCCAATGTCAAGTATACATAAACTCCCCAAGAAAGCACAAATATATTGTGCCTTTTAAAATCCATTAAATTAGTAACATACCTGAATTTAATTAGCATTTGTTTGTTCACTAACACGAGCAGTAGTCTCGGTGGCAGCCAAGTGTTGAGAATTTGCAATCTACAAAAAATGAATTATTTCAGTCATGAAAACTTAAAGTCTTAAATTATGATTTTAAAAAGTAATTATCTTTTTACCTATTGAGATGGCGCTAAATGATGATTTGATTGTGGTACCACTACAGGTTGAAATTGGTTGGTTTCTTCTAATTGTTGCTCGGGTTGCAAAATGGACCTATATGATGGTATGTTTTGCTCATTGGAGGATTGAGGAACCTGTTAGTAGCATGATTTAATATTTAACATATAGTTACATATATATTCATCATAATTAAGCACAAAGGATAAAAGTCTGTTTGGATACAACGGAAGGGCAAGTCATCATGTGTATGCGTATCAACTCAAACTGATCCTCTAAATGATCAAATTTATCTTAAAATTTAGATCGAATCTCAGATCGTAGTCGCTCATACTCTTTTTCATTAACCTTCAGCCGCTTAGTTCCATGCACATCAGTTGGAGATGGTCCATGCCCATAAGCTCGACAATGACTGTGTTTATCAAGTCCCAGGACTTCATAAAATATCTTGTCTTTACGACTGACGAAGTCATTACAATCTAACGGAAGTTGATCTACTTTTTACCTCATTTTTGACTGAAATGAAACAATTCTTATTATATAAAACAAAAATTATAATCATTCATTCACAAAACCAAAACAGAATAAAGATCCTAATATCTCCCCACTGCTAATTTTAAATGCTTCACATATTAATTTCATCCATGATTTTAACTTTCATAAATAATAAACTTATTTAATTGTTAATTTAATCCTCATCTGCTAATTTTTGTACCATTACTTCAGCGGAATCCTTATCGATGGCTAAGTCATCGCTCCTCTCGTGTGTTTTAATGTAAACATCATCCAACGAAACCTTTTTCCCTTGATCAGCCTCCATCTGCATAAACCCATTGATTCGTAAGTCGTTACATAAATAAGTTTGATAGCATAAAATAATATTGACAATCAAAATGTTTTATAAAACACCTTATGAGCAACATTCGCATGACTCTTTCTTTCGAAAGTATGTGGTGTTCTTTGCTTCTCACGAGTTCGACGATTTCTTCGACTCGTTTTCTGTTACAAAAATATATTTAAAATATATGTTTAACTTGAATTTATAAAACTTTACTGTTAGTAATGCATTCATACCCTTGCCTCACGAGTTCCCCAATACTTAACAAGTTCCGACCACTGCTCTATCTTTACTCTAGGTGGACAATATTTCAATCTCTCTTCGTCGGTATCAAAGGCACGATAATGTTTCTTCACCTATGCTTTCCAATTATTCCATATCTTTCCAACCTTCTTCATGCACATTTTTTTGAATTCATCAGGGGCATTAGTGTTCTCCTATATAATTACAATGTATAGAAAAACAAGTCATCTACTACACATATGATTTTAGGTTACATAACTATCTTTGTAAAGAATTTAAAATTTTAATTCATTTTCCACAAATCATGGTACCATTTGATTTTACCTTCACCTCTCACCAAACATGTTCCTTGTATGGGTATAAGTCCTTGCATCGCCAATCTTTGAAAGCCAACGATAACCTATTCAACATTGATATAATATTAAATTAGTAACATACAGTATTGCAAAGAGTATTCTAATAAGAGTTGTGTTATACGAAAATTTACAAAATAAATTTTACATGTTTCCATCACGAACTAAAATGCCTAAATGGGTAGATAGTCTATCCGCGGTATCTCCAACTGGCTGATAGAAATCGTTGAAGTGAATCTCTAAGCGTTTTCCCGTACCCCATAATTCACCCAACTTCGCAATACCTCTACGTTTAGTGGCATATTGTGCTGAAGCTAAACCGTAAAAATTGAAAATATAGGTTAACTTCAATCTACACCGTTAATTAAGCACATATAAATCAAATAACTTTGAGTACCTTCTTCATGTGAATGGTCGTCTTGGTTATATAAAGGCTCACTCTCCATCGAGCTACTATGTCTTTCACTGTCACTTGAGTTTGATTGTTCAGTTGAGCTAGAATCTGAAAGGGAATGAGAACTGGGCTGAGATTGCGGCTGAAATGGTGGTTGAAGATTGATTGCGAGTGGAAGAGAGACTGTGAGCGGGAATGTTCCCGTGAGAGGGATTTACTCTGCCGCTGCGATGTCATAGAAACCTGCAATAATAATAATAATTCACCACTGAGTTTACAGGGGTAGTGTTTATCCAAGCTAAGATGTTCTAAAATTGTGAGGTATAAAGCCCTTTTCTAATTTCATGGGTATATATATATATATATATATATATATATATATATATATATATATATATATATATATATATATGTGTGTGTGTGTGTGTGTGTGTGTGTGTGTGTGTGTGTGTGTGTGCGCGCGCGCTTGCACATATGTGAATTGGTTCTTACAAGAGTGAACTGAATTGTGAAATCAAAAGGTCAATACATAACTGAAATCATATGATGGTTGTAACACCATTGTCAAAACAAAACTCTATAAAAAAATTAACTATAAAGAAGGCTGCACAGTTCAGAAAAGAAGGCTACAAACGACTAAAACTTGATGATCCTGAGGTCCTTAAACGCTTCATACGACTAAAACTTGAGACTTGCAAATAATAAAAAGAATACCATAAAACTCCAGAGTAAAAAACCTGGAGCTATTTGATAGAACCTATATGATTATCAACAAGTAGGAAATTTCGCGATAGCCATCTCATATTTACACATATAAATTAAACCTCTATATATGTTTTTAGTTTCTCCATATCTTTTCCAAGTTTTGATGTCTCATTATGTGATAATATAATTTTTTGGTCAATGTTCCCGTGTCATTGAATTTGAATACAAGACTACTTACTAAAGTAGGGGGAAATATATATTTAACTTTGAAATTGTGTCTTTGTTCGTTTAACCTTAAAGTTTGAAATTGTGAAACAACGATGAATTGAGGCTATAAATAACGCGTAAGATTACATGACAATATCATCCACTACTGGCCTCTATTGAATTATGCCATATTAGATATTCTCTCTAGCCAATAAAAACTGGTACACTATGTATTCAACTTGAATAATGTGTCTAAATAAAGGCAGTGTGACTTTGTAACATATTTTATATGCTCTATATGATAATACGGAATTCAGAAATCAAGATGGCAATTAGTCAGCAGCATATTTCACGAATATACACTATGGAATTGAAGTTTTCACTCACAGACCTGCTTTCGGTGGTGCGTCCATCTCAACTTTGGGGAAAGTTTTGCCTCATGAACTCGGTTAATTGTGCCGCTGCACTTATCAATGGAGAGACCGGTCAGACTGTGGATCTCAATGTTCCATCTCTTGCAGATGTTTTTCGCTCCATTTTGCAGCCATAACCGCGCGCCCTGATTTAACTGAGCTAGTTCTTTATCACGGAGCTCGAACAGATGTCAGGAGTAGGCATCATAAACCAGAGTACAACTTGAGACTTCCACTTCATATAGCAGTGGAGAACTTGTTTCTTTCAAATCAAGTGAGTGAATGGAATCCCACTTCATATGGACGGGAAAGTCCCTATGTGGGTCAAATTCCATAATTTGCCGATGCAATATTGGTCAGAAGAAGGATTGAGTAACATTGCTAGTGCAGTGGGAGTCCCCCTCTATGCATATACCATTACTGCAGATATGAAGATCATTACTTATGCGAGAGTGTGTGTGGATATGGAAGCACAAGCACAGTACCCCACGTCTCTGAATATTATAACGGAGGGTGGCAATACTGCTACTATTAATATTGAGTATGAGTGTCTCCCCCATGTATGTTCTCATTGCATCTCCTTTGGTCACTCTATCAATAAGTGCACTAAAGTTAAACGCATTTGGAAGGTGAAGACTGACCAATAAGCCAAATTACAGACCAAAGCAACTACTACCAAGTTCTCAAAATCACTTAAAAGGTGCACTTGGCATATATTAATACAATTTTATGTTTTTATCATTATTAATATTTTATTTCCCTACGCATCCGTATCCTATTATTTTGATATTTTTCAATAGAAAAACTTGCACTATAACACACCAGCAATTCGTAGACCGCACTTGTGTTTTATAGGATTTATCAGTTAAAGAGCCCCACCTTTACTAATTTAACTAAGGCCAATATTTCTCACTTTGTAAAGAAAATTACAATGATACCCTTACATTTATAGAAAAAATTCCTCATGAATTGAAGAAATGAACTCCCTGAAGAAACACGAAAAAGTAACATTCCACCAAATCTTAACAGAGGAAAATAAGAAACCCCATACAACATTCTGTTATGCTTATACCAGCAGAATGGATGCACAAGTAAACCAATAAACCCAGTGAACCAAACCAACAAGACATGAACGGATTGATTTGGTTTGGTTTCTAACCCCGTCGGATTGGTTCTAGCTATACCCATACTTCCTAAAACTCTAGAAATTTGTGAACTTTGGAAAAACATTAAATGTACATATTTATATTCTAGCCTACAGCTCGTCGACTCAACCGAACGAAACACAAACCAAATGTCATACCTAACTCCATCTATAAAGTATGCATCATATAAAGGACAGTTATTTGAGGATTTAGAGTATATACAGCTTTCTGATGTGGGATAACTAGATTAGCCTACATTGTTCTTTTACCTCACATCAAGTTAAGAACAAAAGCTTTCTGTGGCGTTCACCATGCTGATTTTTATTGGGCGCAACACTGGCTCAGCTTCACCAAACTAAGTTTTGACGATAAAAATAAAACCCACGTTAAGATTTAAATTTGGATGGTTAATCAGCGAACTAGTTATGCCTAATTTTTAAATATCATTTATAACAGTCAAAAGTTTAATGATCCATAATTAATTTGGATAAACTGAGAGCTGGTGAGCTTTGTTTTGGTTCTGGGCTTGGTTTGAAAAAACACGAGCCCAAACCATGTGTGCCCCTGGTTGGCCATCAAACCCGACCATGTGGGGGTCTCAATCACTTGTTAATATGCTAGTTTGGCACTTAATAATATACAGAATAATCTACAGAAGATTTTGGAGTGACAAAGTGGTAGCAAGCTAGAAACTTACCCTTGCTCAAATGAGTCTAGATAGCTTTTTACACTAAGCTAGGACAAGGTAGCTAGGGAGGGGATGAGCATAGTGCACGAGGCTCCCGCCACTGCGGGGTAGTGGGGGGGGGGGGGGGGGTTGGATGTATATCCCATAATTATCATAAAACAGTTGGGGACATTGATCTTCTTGGTATTGAAAGAAGAAGTTTATGGTCTGATCTTGGTTAGTTAACCTCCCAAAACACTGATCTTCCTTGGCTTATCATAGGAGATTTTAAGTTTATCTATGTGGTGTATTCATTCTAAAGCTAAACTTAAAGTTTGGAACAAAAAAGAGTTTAAAAATGTTTTTCAATCAGTTAGTAATCTAGAAGATGAAGTCATGATTAAAGAGCAGGCTTTTGAACATAACCCCACTGAATCTACTAGAACTGAATTATTTGAAACTAGAGCTAAGTTTAATATATCATTACAAAGAGAGGAATGCTTTTGGTTCCAAAAAAGTCATAAAAAATGGCTTAAACATGGGGATTTGAATACTATGCTTTTCCATGCTTCAGTAAATACAAGTCATAGAAGGTTGAATATATCTAAGATCAAATATTCCCAAAACAACTAGATTGACAAACAAGAGGAAATTGATAATATGCTTATATGTCACTTTCAGAACATCTCGAAATCAGATCTTATTACTATTAACAATTCTTTCTTAAGTGTTATTGATAAATCTATTACTGGAGAGATCAATAAAAAACTCACTGAATTTCCATCTGAAGAAGAGACTTTTAATGCTATAAAAAATATGGATCCTATGATCCTCTCAATAAAATATCGACTGAATCTTTCTCCAAAACCTTTTAAATCCCAGAACATGTGGTGCTCACATAGGGATATTAAAGAAGTTATTTAGAATTCTTAGAATGGAGCAGTGGATGGGAATCCATTCAGAGTCTTCTCTCTTAAATTGCAAAGACTGAAGTATGATCTTATCAATGGAACAAAGAAACTTTAAAGGATGTTTTTCAGCAGGTGCAGACTCCAGAAGATGAAGTGTTGGCTAATGAAATTATTTTTTAGACTACCCCTACTGTGGAGAATAGAGAAAAAAAAATTCGAGTCAATCTCAACTACAATGGGATCGTAAAAGTGAGGAAGCTTATTGGCAAGAAAAGAGGAAAGGATAGTGGCTTAAAGAAGGGGATTCCAATACTTAGTTATTACATGTTGCAATGATCTGTTAAACTATCCGACAGATCTAACCAAACTCCATCGATCTAAAGCTATGAACAAGCTGATTCGGAACAATAAGCTCCATATCAACGAAACGATTAGCAAAGGAGTATTGGTTAATAAATAAGATGAAGCCATGATCAAATCATAAATCAAAACCAATTGCAAGTGTGAGCATCATATACTAAAAACAATGTGTTATTCAATGAACATTTTGGTGTACTGAATGGAAATTCTCATCTACTGTATTGCTTTGAAAACTTACCTTTCCTTATGTTGCTTAGGCCAAGGTAGCCCCTAGTCAATTGGTTTGCTTATTCAACACTTGCAAAATGGATCTGGGAGATATTCTATTAGTTTACAAATCAGTGGTACTTGAGTTTGTACCACACAGGTACATACACACAACACAGAAGACAAAGGAAGTTACCTCAGATTAGAGAATTGTTAATATTTGGGGACATTGATCTTCCTGGTATTGAAAGAAGAAGTTTATGGTCTGATCTTGGTCAGTTAACCTCCCAAAACACTGATCTTCCTTGGCTTATCATAGGAGATTTTAATGTTGTTGCTAAAGAGGATGAAAAAATAGGTGGAACTGATATAGAGTTTCATTCTATGGAGGATTTAAAGGACATGATTACAACATGCTCTCTTACTGACCTTGGTTACATAGGGTCTAGGTTTACATGGACAAATAATAGAATACATGGTACTATTTTTTGAAGACTAGACAGAGGTCTAGTTAATATCCACTGGCTTAACAAATTTCCATCATCTACCATATCTCATTTACATATGACATGCTCTGACCATAGTCCTTTACTTTTGTCTATTAAAAGTACAACTAATGACTTTCCTAAACCTTTCAAATTCTTATCTATGTGGTGTATTCATTCTAATGTGCAAGATATTATTCAGCAATCTTGGAGCTATGATATACATGTCCCCCCCCCCCCCCCCCCCCCAATGAATAAATTTTCTATTAAACTAAAAATGCTTAAAGCTAAACTTAAAGTTTGGAACAAAGAAGAGTTTAAAAATGTTTTTCAATCAGTTAGTAATCTAGAAGATGAAGTCATGATTAAAGAGCAGGCTTTTGAACATAACCCCACTGAATCTACAAGAACTGAATTATTTGAAACTAGAGCTAAGTTTAATATATCATTACAAAGAGAGGAATGCTTTTGGTTCCAAAAAAGTCATAAAAAATGGCTTAAACATGGGGATTTTTATACTAAGCTTTTCCATGCTTCAGTAAATACAAGTCATAGAAGGTTGAATATATCTAAGATCAAATATTCCCAAAACAACTGGATTGACAAACAAGAGGAAATTGATAATATGCTTATATGTCACTTTCAGAACATCTCGAAATCAGATCTTATTACTATTAACAATTCTTTCTTAAGTGTTATTGATAAATCTATTACTGGAGAGATCAATAAAAAATTCACTGAATTTCCATCTGAAGAAGAGACTTTTAATGATATAAAAAATATGGATCCTATGATCCTCTCAATAAAATATCGACTAAATCTTTCTCCAAAACCTTTTAAATCCCAGAACATGTGGTGCTCACATAGGGATATTAAAGAAGTTATTTAGAATTCTTAGAATGGAGCAGTGGATGGGAATCCATTCAGAGTCTTCTCTCTTAAATTGCAAAGACTGAAGTATGATCTTATCAATGGAACAAAGAAACTTTAAAGGATGTTTTTCAGCAGGTGCATACTCCAGAAGATGAAGTGTTGGCTAATGAAATTATTTTTTAGACTACCCCTACTGTGGAGAATAGAGAAAAAATTTCTCGAGTCAATCTCAACTACAATGGGATCGTAAAAGTGAGGAAGCTTATTGGAAAGAAAATATGAAAGGATAGTGGCTTAAAGAAGGGGATTCCAATACTTAGTTATTACATGTTGCAATGATCTGTTAAACTATCCGACAGATCTAACCAAACTCCATCGATCTAAAGCTATGAACAAGCTGATTCGGAACAATAAGCTCCATATCAACGAAACGATTAGCAAAGGAGTATTGGTTAATAAATAAGATGAAGCCATGATCAAATCATAAATCAAAACCAATTGCAAGTGTGAGCAGAATATACTAAAAACAAAGTGTTATTGAATGAACATTTTGGTGTACTGAATGGAAATTCTCATCTACTGTATTGCTTTGAAAACTTTCTGTTCCTTATGTTGTTTAGGCTAAGGTAGCCCCTAGTCAATTGGTTTGCTTATTTAACACTTGCAAAATGGATCTGGGAGATATTCTATCAGTTTACAAATCAGTGGTACTTGAGTTTGTACCACACAGGTACATACACACAACACAGAAGACAAAGGAAGTTACCTCAGATTAGAGAACTGTTAATATTTGGGGACATTGATCTTCCTGGTATTGAAAGAAGAAGTTTATGGTCTGATCTTGGTCAGTTAACCTCCCAAAACACTGATATTCCTTGGCTTATCATAGGAGATTTTAATGTTGTTGCTAAATAGGATGAAAAAATATGTGGAACTGATATAGAGTTTCATTCTATGGAGGATTTTAATGACATGATTACAACATGCTCTCTTACTGACCTTGGTTACATAGGGTCTAGGTTTACATGGACAAATAATAGAATACATGGTACTATTTTTTGTAGACTAGACAGAGGTCTAGTTAATATCCACTGGCTTAACAAATTTCCATCATCTACCATATCTCATTTACATATGACATGCTCTGACCATAGTCCTTTACTTTTGTCTATTAAAAGTACAACTAATAACTTTCCTAATTCAAATTCTTATTTATGTGGTGTATTCATTCTAATGTGCAAGATATTATTCAGCAATCTTGGAGCTATGATATACATGCCCCCCCCCCCCCCAATGAATAAATTTTCTATTAAACTAAAAATGCTTAAAGCTAAACTTAAAGTTTGGAACAAAGAAGAGTTTAAAAATGTTTTTCAATCAGTTAGTAATCTAGAAGATGAAGTCATGATTAAAGAGCAGGCTTTTGAACATAACCCCACCGAATCTACTAGAACTGAATTATTTGAAACTAGAGCTAAGTTTAATATATCATTACAAAGAGAGGAATGCTTTTGGTTCCAAAAAACTTATAAAAAATGGCTTAAACATGGGGATTTGAATACTAAGCTTTTCCATGCTTCAGTAAATACAAGTCATAGAAGGTTGAATATATCTAAGATCAAATATTCCCAAAACAACAGGATTGACAAACAAGAGGAAATTGATAATATGCTTATATGTCACTTTCAGAACATCTCGAAATCAGATCTTATTACTATTAACAATTCTTTCTTAAGTGTTATTGATAAATCTATTACTGGAGAGATCAATAAAAAACTCACTGAATTTCCATCTGAAGAAGAGACTTTTAATGCTATAAAAAATATGGATCCTATGATCCTCTCAATAAAATATCGACTGAATCTTTCTCCAAAACCTTTTAAATCCCAGAACATGTGGTGCTCACATAGGGATATTAAAGAAGTTATTTAGAATTCTTAGAATGGAGCAGTGGATGGGAATCCATTCAGAGTCTTCTCTCTTAAATTGCAAAGACTGAAGTATGATCTTATCAATGGAACAAAGAAACTTTAAAGGATGTTTTTCAGCAGGTGCAGACTCCAGAAGATGAAGTGTTGGCTAATGAAATTATTTTTTAGACTACCCCTACTGTGGAGAATAGAGAAAAAATTTCTCGAGTCAATCTCAACTACAATGGGATCGTAAAAGTGAGGAAGCTTATTGGAAAGAAAAGATGAAAGGATAGTGGCTTAAAGAAGGGGATTCTAATACTTAGTTATTACATGTTGCAATGATCTGTTAAACTATCCGACATATCTAACCAAACTCCATCGATCTAAAGCTATGAACAAGCTGATTCGGAACAATAAGCTCCATATCAACGAAACGATTAGCAAAGGAGTATTGGTTAATAAATAAGATGAAGCCATGATCAAATCATAAATCAAAACCAATTGCAAGTGTGAGCAGCATATACTAAAAACAAAGTGTTATTGAATGAACATTTTGGTGTACTGAATGGAAATTCTCATCTACTGTATTGCTTTGAAAACTTTCTGTTCCTTATGTTGTTTAGGCTAAGGTAGCCCCTAGTCAATTGGTTTGTTTATTCAACACTTGCAAAATGGATCTGGGAGATATTCTATCAGTTTACAAATCAGTGGTACTTGAGTTTGTACCACACAGGTACATACACACAACACAGAAGACAAAGGAAGTTACCTCAGATTAGAGAATTGTTAATATTTGGGGCCATTGATCTTCCTGGTATTGAAAGAAGAAGTTTATGGTCTGATCTTGGTCAGTTAACCTCCCAAAACACTGATCTTCCTTGGCTTATCATAGGAGATTTTAATGTTGTTGCTAAAGAGGATGAAAAAATAGGTGGAACTGATATAGAGTTTCATTCTATGGAGGATTTTAATGACATGATTACAACATGCTCTCTTACTGACCTTGGTTACATAGGGTCTAGGTTTACATGGACAAATAATAGAATACATGGTACTATTTTTTGAAGACTAGACAGAGGTCTAGTTAATATCCACTGGCTTAACAAATTTCCATCATCTACCATATCTCATTTACATATGACATGCTCTGACCATAGTCCTTTACTTTTGTCTATTAAAAGTACAACTAATGACTTTCCTAAACCTTTCAAATTCTTATCTATGTGGTGTATTCATTCTAATGTGCAAGATATTATTTAGCAATCTTGGAGTTATGATATACATGCCCCCCCCCCCCCCCCCCAATGAATAAATTTCTATTAAACTAAAAATGCTTAAAGCTAAACTTAAAGTTTGGAACAAAGAAGAGTTTAAAAATGTTTTTCAATCAGTTAGTAATCTAGAAGATGAAGTCATGATTAAAGAGCAGGCTTTTGAATATAACCCCACTGAATCTACTAGAACTGAATTATTTGATACTAGAGCGAAGTTTAATATATCATTACAAAGAGAGGAATGCTTTTGGTTCCAAAAAAGTCATAAAAAATGGCTTAAACATGGGGATTTGAATACTAAGATTTTCCATGCTTCAGTAAATACAAGTCATAGAAGGTTGAATATATCTAAGATCAAATATTCCCAAAACAACTGGATTGACAAACAAGAGGAAATTGATAATATGCTTATATGTCACTTTCAGAACATCTCGAAATCAGATCTTATTACTATTAATAATTCTTTCTTAAGTGTTATTGACAAATCTATTACTGGAGAGATCAATAAAAAACTCACTGAATTTCCATCTGAAGAAGAGACTTTTAATGCTATAAAAAATATGGATCCTATGATCCTCTCAATAAAATATCGACTGAATCTTTCTCCAAAACCTTTTAAATCCCAGAACATGTGGTGCTCACATAGGGATATTAAAGAAGTTATTTAGAATTCTTAGAATGGAGCAGTGGATGGGAATCCATTCAGAGTCTTCTCTCTTAAATTGCAAAGACTGAAGTATGATCTTATCAATGGAACAAAGAAACTTTAAAGGATGTTTTTCAGCAGGTGCAGAATCCATAAGATGAAGTGTTGGCTAATGAAATTATTTTTTAGACTACCCCTACTGTGGAGAATAGAGAAAAAATTTCTCGAGTCAATCTCAACTACAATGGGATCGTAAAAGTGAGGAAGCTTATTGGCAAGAAAAGATGAAAAGATAGTGGCTTAAAGAAGGGGATTCCAATACTTAGTTATTACATGTTGCAATGATCTGTTAAACTATCCGACAGATCTAACCAAACTCCATCGATCTAAAGCTATGAACAAGCTGATTCGGAATAATAAGCTCCATATCAACGAAACGATTAGCAAAGGAGTATTGGTTAATAAATAAGATGAAGCCATGATCAAATCATAAATCAAAACCAATTGCAAGTGTGAGCAGCATATACTAAAAACAATGTGTTATGGAATGAACATTTTGGTGTACTGAATGGAAATTCTCATCTACTGTATTGCTTTGAAAACTTTCCTTTCCTTATGTTGTTTAGGCCAAGGTAGCCCCTAGTCAATTGGTTTGCTTATTCAACACTTGCGAAATGGATCTGGGAGATATTCTATCAGTTGACAAATCAGTGATACTTCAGTTTGTACCACACAGGTACATACACACAACACAGAAAACAAAGGAAGTTACCTCAGATTAGAGAATTGTTAATAGTTGGGGACATTGATCTTCCTGGTATTGAAAGAAGAAGTATATGGTCTGATCTTGGTCAGTTAACCTCCCAAAACACTGATCTTCCTTGGCTTATCATAGGAGATTTTAATGTTGTTGCTAAAGAGGACGAAAAAATAGGTGGAACTGATATAGAGTTTCATTTTATGGAGGATTTTAATGACATGATTACAACATGCTCTCTTACTGACCTTGGTTACATAGGGTCTAGGTTTACATGGACAAATAATAGAATACATTGTACTATTTTTTGTAGACTAGACATTGGTCTAATTAATATCCATTGGCTTAACAAATTTCCATTATCTACCATATCTCATTTACATATGACATGCTCTGACCATAGTCCTTTACTTCTGTCTATTAAAAGTACAACTGATGACTTTCCTAAACCTTTCAAATTCTTATCTATGTGGTGTACTCATTTTAATGTGCAAGATATTATTCAGCACTCTTGGAGCTATGATATAAATTCCCCCCCACCCCCCACCCCCAATGAATAAATTTTCTATTAAACTAAAAATGCTTAAAGCTAAACTTAAAGTTTGGAACAAAGAAGAGTTTAAAAATGTTTTTCAATCAGTTAGTAATCTCGAAGATGAAGTCGTGATAAAGGACGAGGATTTTGAACATATCCCCACTGAATCTACTAGAACTGAATTATTTGAAACTAAAGATAAGTTTAATATCTCATTACAAAGAGAGGAATGCTTTTGGTTCCAAAAAAGTCATAAAAAATGGCTTAAACATGGGTATTTGAATACTAAGCTTTTCCATGCTTCAGTAAATACAAGTCATAGAAGGTTGAATATATCTAAGATCAAATATTCCCAAAACAACTGGATTGACAAACAAGAGAAAATTGATAATATGCTTATATCTCACTTTCAGAACATCTGAAAATCAGATCTTATTACTATTAACAATTCTTTCTTAAGTGTTATTGATAAATCTATTACTGGAGAGGTCAATAAAAAACTCACTGAATTTCCATCTGAAGAAAAGACTTTTAATGCTATAAAAAATATGGATCCTATTATCCTCTCAATAAAATATCGACTGAATCTTTTTCCAAAACCTTTTAAATCCCAGAACATGTGGTGCTCACATAGGGATATTAAAGAAGTTATTTAGAATTCTTAGAATGGAGCAGTGGATGGGAATCCATTCAGAGTTTTCTCTCTTAAATTGCAAAGACTGAAGTATGATCTTATCAATGGAACAAAGAAACTTTAAAGGATGTTTTTCAGCAGGTGCAGACTCCAGACGATGAAGTGTTGGCTAATGAAATTATTTTTTAGACTACCCCTACTATGGAGAATAGAGAAAAAAATTCTCGAGTCAATCTCAACTACAATGGGCTCGTAAAAGGGAGGAAGCTTATTGGTAAGAAAAGACGAAAGGATAGTGGCTTCAAGAAGGGGATTACAATACTTAGTTCTTCCGTGTTGCAATGATCTGTTAAACTATGCGAAAGATCTAACCAAACTCCATCGATCTAAAGCTATAAACAAGATGATTCCGAACAATAAGCTCCATATCAACGAAACGATTAACAAAGGAGTATTGGTTAATAAATAAGATGAAGCCATGGTTAAATCGTAAATCAAAACCAATTGCAAGTGTGAGCACCATATACTAAAAACAGTGTGTTATTGAATGAACATTTTGGTGTACTGAATGGAAATTCTCATCTACTGTATTGCTTTGAAAAACTTTCCTTGCCTTATGTTCTTTAGGCCAAGGTAGCCCCTAGTCAATTGGTTTGCTTATTCAATACTTGCGAAATGGATCTGGGAGATATTCTATCAGTTGACAAATCAGTGGTACTTGAGTTTGTACCACAAAGGTATATACACACAACACAGAAGACAAAGGAAGTTACCTCAGATTAGAGAGAGCTGTAAGTGACTAAAAACTTGAGAGAGATATAAAGTTGAATTCCAAATTTTGTCAAACTGCAGAATCTATAGTTTTCACTGATCCAAATTCCTAAGACAAATACCCATGGAGAAAAAGTCTGATAAGAAAGAATAAACAACTTATAGAAATTCAGTTCAAATCATTTTTAATTAAAAAATAAGGGGTATGCTTAGACTAGTTGGCATATTTTAATGACCAAATGATAATTAAAATCTAACTGTTTGATGAGAGTCTTCAATAAATTAAGATACCGAAGGTGTATTAAATCACCAATTGAATTTGATAGCTCATTTATGCAATAACCACTTAAATGTAACACTCGTAAGAACCGTAGCTTCGGTAGCAATTCATGGACAATCTTATTGCTCTAGTGGAATTCTTCCCGATATCTCGAATTATAAACTGGTAGCGTAAAAAACAGTTCTCAAACTCCAAGCCTTAGAAAAGGACTTAAATTTATTAAAGGTTCCATTCTTTAATCAGATGGACGATGAGTGACAAGCCTTTTCAGAAATTGTTTGTTGCTCATTACTTGTCATCTTATCATCAATCCTAAAGCATATTTGACCAGGGACAAATTGAGCTAAGTGATTCATGAGGTCGTGCACCATAAATTGTGATTGATCATCAGTTGAATGTTGAAAAATGGACCTTGATAATAGCTCATTGAGAAGTATGTAAACAACCACTTTAGATGGGGTGGAAGATGATGATAACTCAATCTTAAAGCGGGAAGAACGTCACTCTTCTCTGCAGGTAATTCCCAGAACTTGCTATTGAGTAGATTTTTCCACCCCCAAACTAAACAACAACTTAAACCCACCCACATCTCCACCGCTCAACCTCAACGCCATCAATACAAAACACTATTTCAAACTCTGCGTAACATATGAGAAACATAACATATATATTTACACTTTGCCTTAAAAATTAGGATGACTTACTGAAATAATAACATATGAGATAATTTGATAAGAGTTCCCTCGATAATGGTATTCAAAAATACATATCTCAAGTTCCTTGAACATAAACACAAAACATAAACAAACATGCCAAATATATGTTGAAGTGGGTATCAGTCAACTAAGAAAAAAATACCTTTATAAGTTGACAACCACCAATGCCAAAGCTGTCAAATACCCTATTGCACCAACAAGCACTAAAATTTTGGGTTTAAAAGGAACTTTCTAAGTGCAATTTGAATAACATCCATTGAATATGTGAGTGAAAATCCTATTTTATACCATAACATCACACATTGACTAAGTCCTATACATAGTAGATGTAATCATCAATAAAAGGCAAGAAATATAAAATGCAGTCATTCATTAATCATCAATAAATACAAAAATAAAACTAAATACAAAACAAACTTGACTCTCCATCATTATTTATCCATTCATACATATGACGTGAAACAAATAAAATGCATTCAGTCATTAGCCATTTTTAAAATATTAAACTAAGAAAAGAATGTCAAATTTCGTGAACATCTAAGCATCCTTATAAATAAAACCATTCATAACTGAAAAATTCATGTCAATTGTCATCTTCATCCATGTCAGTATCATAATCATCACTTTCAATATCATAATCATCACTGGTCTCCTCATTTTCATCACTTTCATTTATATCACTCTCATTAGCTTCCTCGTCCGCCTCTGAATCATCTTCACAAGTCTCTGTCTCATAAACATCCTCATCACTATAATCCTTATCAATATCAACACGGATATCATCACCGCCATATATATATAAACTATGTTGTCAACAGTTGTTCCCTCCACATCATCCTTAACCCATGTAATATCCCCATCATGGTTGATTAGAGTGTCATCCAGTTGTTGGATGTTGTACGGCTCAACTTCTACAACTATTGTGTCACCTCCATAAGTATCTTTAGCATACATGTCATAAAAATCTCTCGGTGTCATCTTCACGGCAACTTGCCAATCTTCTTCAATCGTGTCTCGCATATACCAAATTTGTTTGGCCTGAGATGCTAATATAAACGGTTCATCTGACAGTCGATTATGCTTGTATAGTGAATGTTTGAAGTTCAGTAATGTGAACTCAAAATCATCCTTTGCCGTCCCCGAATGAGTATCAACCCAATCACACTTGAATAGAACAAAATTGAAATCATTTTAATACCGCAATTCAAATATATCCGTTAATACTCCATAATATTGTAACAACCCGAGTTTTTAAATGGAATTTTTTAAATTAATTTTAAAAAATCAGAGAAAAATAAAATTTTGGATTTTATAAATTTTATAATTTAAAGTGTTGGTTTTTATATTTGAAAAATAAATTTTCAAACGGAATTGGAATCGGAATTAAAATGGAGATTTAATTGAATTTTTATTACTTAGAAGAGTCCTGAAAATATAAAACTCTCTAAGAGTCCTCAAAACATAAAACTCTCTAGTAAAAATAATAGTTTTAAAAATCCGACCGTCCGATCAAGCTGAATTTTTGTCAGCAGTCCTGTCTCGCCGTTCGCTACAACATACTAAAATTTCAAGCGATTCTAACGGTCCGATCGTCCGTAATGATTTTTCAAGTATTTGTATTTGATTAGGACTCTAATTCTTTTTGGTATATAAACATAAAGTGACGAGTTTAGATCTTTTAAAACACATTTTAGCCTTCTCAAAAATCAGAATCTTCTCATCTTCTTCATCTTCTTCAACCTCAAACCATAGCCCCAAACTTATTCAAGATTTCAAACATAGATTAAAAGGCTTATTTGGTGTTTTCTCGAGTTTGGGCTAGAACGAGATTTGATTATTTTTGCGAGAGGAACGTGATGGTGTGATTAGATTTTCAGGCTGAAATTATGTGATGATTTTGAAGTATGGGGTTTTACACAATATGCTCCTTAATCTCGCGAGTATTATTCTCGTTGTTTTCTTGTGATTATTGACTCATATTTGAATTGATAAATTCATTTGGAAATCTGGAAATATTTGTTGGAATCTAATTTCGATTCATGTGGTATTATATTTGGTGTCGAGCATGTTGTCATGAGATTTTAATATGGCACTGAGGTTGGGCACCCGCCAATATTCCTTTTTCCGGATATGCTAAAAGAATGCACAGGCGCGGTACGGTGGCGAGGCACGGTGACCCGGTTAATGTGTTGTTGAGAAATTATATTGATATAATTGCTTATGAGAATCGCTTTGATTTGAATATTCGCATTCGTATTGTTACGTCTTATTCGCCGCTAATATTTGTTGAGCATTTTTCCTGTCGTATTGTGTACTTCCCCATATTTTCTTTTAGTGGCAGGTTAGCGTGGATTTTGGGCGCTTTGGATTTGATTTTAGCGTGGATTATTTTGGGGAGATTATTGGAGAATACAAGTAGAGAAGATTGTATTTATTTTGATGTATAGAGCATTTGGAGATTTATTTTATTTTCGAGATAGTTAGATTGTTGTAATTATTTCGAGAGATTTGTTGTATTAATTTGAAGATGAGAATAGTGGTTTCTTATTTTATTGTGGGATTTAGATTCTCTATACCTTGTTATTTATGGATTAGTTTAGTTTTATCGATGAGTAGCGCTCCGTTCGCTCTCCCCGGGCGGGCGGGGTGTTGACTGATGGTATCAGAGCATGGTCTTAGGTCTCGTAGGTTATGAGTCCGTTTTAGCTTCCGCGCTGCTTATCTTTGATTTCATTTTGATGATATGTACTCTTAGTCATTCCGAGTCTGATGTTGTTTTGTTCCTATCTTTTCAGATGGCGAACACAAGGAGAAATGGGAGTAGGAGAGAGGAGTCTGTTTCTGGACCCGCGGCTCAGGAGAGGCGGCGTCTAATTACTTTGGAGGCTGAGGAGTTAGCGGCTATCATTCGTGAGGCCACAGCGGCTGGTTTGGAAATGGGGAGACAGAGAGGGGTGATATTAGAGGCGCAGCAGCGGGGTACACCCGTTTCAACTTGGGATAGGGTGAGGACCAGTTTCTTTAAGGGAAATCCTCCCACCTTTGGAGGGGGATCTGACCCAACGGTTGCTCACCAGTGGAGGAGAGATATGGAGAGGCATTTGAGGATGGTGGACTGCACGGATATGCAGAAGCAGATGTTAGCAACTTTTAAGCTGACAGGGGATGCGTTACAATGGTGGGGGAGTGCCACCACATCAGAGGAGAGAGATCAGTTGGGATATGCAGAGTTTCTGATCAAGTTCAATAATAAGTACTTTCTGTATGCAATTAGGAACGCAAAGAAGAGAGAATTCATGGATTTGGAGCAAGGCTCAAAGTCGATTGTCGAGTATGAACAGGAGTTCACAAATCTATCTATGTTTGTACCAGAAGAGGTTAGCACTGAGTTAAAGAAGATGGAGTGTTTCATTAAGGGATTGTGTTGGTCAATTAGGCAGATGGTGTTGGGGAATTCGGCATACACTACTTATGCTCAGGTAGTGGACGTCGCAATGTTGCTATGGCAAGAGAAGGCCAATTATCAGAAGAAGTTGGGCAAAAGGCAAGAGTCTAATGGACAAGGAGGTGATAATAAGGGTCACAATGACCAAGCTTGGAAGAGGCAAAGAACAAATCAAGGTCAACAGGGGGAACAAAATCGGGGGATGAATTCAGGAACCATCAGGGGCGCATGTTTTGCTTGTGGAAAAATAGGACATCGAGCAGCTCAATGTAATCAGAGGGAGGGCCAACAAGGCCAGGCGACACAGGCCCAATCAGGGAAATTTACACAGGGGCAACAAGGGCAAGGAGTTCAGGGGAAGCTAGGACTAAGGCCTCCAGTCTTAGCAGCAACTAGCGTTCAGGGGGCGCCAGCAGTGCCGGCAGCATCAGGTGCGCAAGGGGTGGTCACTGCACCAACCAATCTCACTTATGGGAGGTGCTATGTGCCACAAGTGCAGTCAGAGCAGGATAGGTTGCGTGGCTAGTGGAATGTCGTGGTACGTAATACTTTCTTAGATACCTATATATATAGGATGTATATATCATATTTTTGTTAAGGATTACATTTGGGTAGATTAGGTGTATGGGCGCCTAATTGTGGTATTCTACGGGTAGGCATATGTGAGCCTTATTTTCTTTTTGCGAGATTTACGTGTTGATGTGTATGCTTCGTCTAATTTCGTGGACGAAATTATTTGCTAGTGGGGAAGTATGTAACAACCCGAGTTTTTAAATGGAAATTTTTAAATTAATTTTAAAAAATCAAAGAAAAATAAAATATTGGATTTTATAAATTTTATAATTTAAAGTGTTGGTTTTTATATTTGAAAAATAAATTTTCAAACGAAATTGGAATCGGAATTAAAATGGAGATTTAATTGAATTTTTATTACTTAGAAGAGTCCTGAAAATATAAAACTCTCTAAGAGTCCTCAAAACATAAAACTCTCTAGTAAAAATAATAGTTTTAAAAATTCGACCGTCCGATCAAGCTGAATTTTTGTCAGCAGTCCTGTCTCGCCGTTCGCTACAACATACTAAAATTTCAAGCGATTCTAACGGTCCGATCGTCCGTAATGATTTTTCAAGTATTTGTATTTGATTAGGACTCTAATTCTTTTTGGTATATAAACATAAAGTGACGAGTTTAGATCTTTTAAAACACATTTTAGCCTTCTCAAAAATCAGAATCTTCTCATCTTCTTCATCTTCTTCAACCTCAAACCATAGCCCCAAACTTATTCAAGATTTCAAACATAGATTAAAAGGCTTATTTGGTGTTTTCTCGAGTTTGGGCTAGAACGAGATTTGATTATTTTTGCGAGAGGAACGTGATGGTGTGATTAGATTTTCAGGCTGAAATTATGTGATGATTTTGAAGTATGGGGTTTTACACAATATGCTCCTTAATCTCGCGAGTATTATTCTCGTTGTTTTCTTGTGATTATTGACTCATATTTGAATTGATAAATTCATTTGGAAATCTGGAAATATTTGTTGGAATCTAATTTCGATTCATGTGGTATTATATTTGGTGTCGAGCATGTTGTCATGAGATTTTAATATGGCACTGAGGTTGGGCACCCGCCAATATTCCTTTTTCCGGATATGCTAAAAGAATGCACAGGCGCGGTACGGTGGCGAGGCACGGTGACCCGGTTAATGTGTTGTTGAGAAATTATATTGATATAATTGCTTATGAGAATCGCTTTGATTTGAATATTCGCATTCGTATTGTTACGTCTTATTCGCCGCTAATATTTGTTGAGCATTTTTCCTGTCGTATTGTGTACTTCCCCATATTTTCTTTTAGTGGCAGGTTAGCGTGGATTTTGGGCGCTTTGGATTTGATTTTAGCGTGGATTATTTTGGGGAGATTATTGGAGAATACAAGTAGAGAAGATTGTATTTATTTTGATGTATAGAGCATTTGGAGATTTATTTTATTTTCGAGATAGTTAGATTGTTGTAATTATTTCGAGAGATTTGTTGTATTAATTTGAAGATGAGAATAGTGGTTTCTTATTTTATTGTGGGATTTAGATTCTCTATACCTTGTTATTTATGGATTAGTTTAGTTTTATCGATGAGTAGCGCTCCGTTCGCTCTCCCCGGGCGGGCGGGGTGTTGACTGATGGTATCAGAGCATGGTCTTAGGTCTCGTAGGTTATGAGTCCGTTTTAGCTTCCGCGCTGCTTATCTTTGATTTCATTTTGATGATATGTACTCTTAGTCATTCCGAGTCTGATGTTGTTTTGTTCCTATCTTTTCAGATGGCGAACACAAGGAGAAATGGGAGTAGGAGAGAGGAGTCTGTTTCTGGACCCGCGGCTCAGGAGAGGCGGCGTCTAATTACTTTGGAGGCTGAGGAGTTAGCGGCTATCATTCGTGAGGCCACAGCGGCTGGTTTGGAAATGGGGAGACAGAGAGGGGTGATATTAGAGGCGCAGCAGCGGGGTACACCCGTTTCAACTTGGGATAGGGTGAGGACCAGTTTCTTTAAGGGAAATCCTCCCACCTTTGGAGGGGGATCTGACCCAACGGTTGCTCACCAGTGGAGGAGAGATATGGAGAGGCATTTGAGGATGGTGGACTGCACGGATATGCAGAAGCAGATGTTAGCAACTTTTAAGCTGACAGGGGATGCGTTACAATGGTGGGGGAGTGCCACCACATCAGAGGAGAGAGATCAGTTGGGATATGCAGAGTTTCTGATCAAGTTCAATAATAAGTACTTTCTGTATGCAATTAGGAACGCAAAGAAGAGAGAATTCATGGATTTGGAGCAAGGCTCAAAGTCGATTGTCGAGTATGAACAGGAGTTCACAAATCTATCTATGTTTGTACCAGAAGAGGTTAGCACTGAGTTAAAGAAGATGGAGTGTTTCATTAAGGGATTGTGTTGGTCAATTAGGCAGATGGTGTTGGGGAATTCGGCATACACTACTTATGCTCAGGTAGTGGACGTCGCAATGTTGCTATGGCAAGAGAAGGCCAATTATCAGAAGAAGTTGGGCAAAAGGCAAGAGTCTAATGGACAAGGAGGTGATAATAAGGGTCACAATGACCAAGCTTGGAAGAGGCAAAGAACAAATCAAGGTCAACAGGGGGAACAAAATCGGGGGATGAATTCAGGAACCATCAGGGGCGCATGTTTTGCTTGTGGAAAAATAGGACATCGAGCAGCTCAATGTAATCAGAGGGAGGGCCAACAAGGCCAGGCGACACAGGCCCAATCAGGGAAATTTACACAGGGGCAACAAGGGCAAGGAGTTCAGGGGAAGCTAGGACTAAGGCCTCCAGTCTTAGCAGCAACTAGCGTTCAGGGGGCGCCAGCAGTGCCGGCAGCATCAGGTGCGCAAGGGGTGGTCACTGCACCAACCAATCTCACTTATGGGAGGTGCTATGTGCCACAAGTGCAGTCAGAGCAGGATAGGTTGCGTGGCTAGTGGAATGTCGTGGTACGTAATACTTTCTTAGATACCTATATATATAGGATGTATATATCATATTTTTGTTAAGGATTACATTTGGGTAGATTAGGTGTATGGGCGCCTAATTGTGGTATTCTACGGGTAGGCATATGTGAGCCTTATTTTCTTTTTGCGAGATTTACGTGTTGATGTGTATGCTTCGTCTAATTTCGTGGACGAAATTATTTGCTAGTGGGGAAGTATGTAACAACCCGAGTTTTTAAATGGAAATTTTTAAATTAATTTTAAAAAATCAAAGAAAAATAAAATTTTGGATTTTATAAATTTTATAATTTAAAGTGTTGGTTTTTATATTTGAAAAATAAATTTTCAAACGAAATTGGAATCGGAATTAAAATGGAGATTTAATTGAATTTTTATTACTTAGAAGAGTCCTGAAAATATAAAACTCTCTAAGAGTCCTCAAAACATAAAACTCTCTAGTAAAAATAATAGTTTTAAAAATTCGACCGTCCGATCAAGCTGAATTTTTGTCAGCAGTCCTGTCTCGCCGTTCGCTACAACATACTAAAATTTCAAGCGATTCTAACGGTCCGATCGTCCGTAATGATTTTTCAAGTATTTGTATTTGATTAGGACTCTAATTCTTTTTGGTATATAAACATAAAGTGACGAGTTTAGATCTTTTAAAACACATTTTAGCCTTCTCAAAAATCAGAATCTTCTCATCTTCTTCATCTTCTTCAACCTCAAACCATAGCCCCAAACTTATTCAAGATTTCAAACATAGATTAAAAGGCTTATTTGGTGTTTTCTCGAGTTTGGGCTAGAACGAGATTTGATTATTTTTGCGAGAGGAACGTGATGGTGTGATTAGATTTTCAGGCTGAAATTATGTGATGATTTTGAAGTATGGGGTTTTACACAATATGCTCCTTAATCTCGCGAGTATTATTCTCGTTGTTTTCTTGTGATTATTGACTCATATTTGAATTGATAAATTCATTTGGAAATCTGGAAATATTTGTTGGAATCTAATTTCGATTCATGTGGTATTATATTTGGTGTCGAGCATGTTGTCATGAGATTTTAATATGGCACTGAGGTTGGGCACCCGCCAATATTCCTTTTTCCGGATATGCTAAAAGAATGCACAGGCGCGGTACGGTGGCGAGGCACGGTGACCCGGTTAATGTGTTGTTGAGAAATTATATTGATATAATTGCTTATGAGAATCGCTTTGATTTGAATATTCGCATTCGTATTGTTACGTCTTATTCGCCGCTAATATTTGTTGAGCATTTTTCCTGTCGTATTGTGTACTTCCCCATATTTTCTTTTAGTGGCAGGTTAGCGTGGATTTTGGGCGCTTTGGATTTGATTTTAGCGTGGATTATTTTGGGGAGATTATTGGAGAATACAAGTAGAGAAGATTGTATTTATTTTGATGTATAGAGCATTTGGAGATTTATTTTATTTTCGAGATAGTTAGATTGTTGTAATTATTTCGAGAGATTTGTTGTATTAATTTGAAGATGAGAATAGTGGTTTCTTATTTTATTGTGGGATTTAGATTCTCTATACCTTGTTATTTATGGATTAGTTTAGTTTTATCGATGAGTAGCGCTCCGTTCGCTCTCCCCGGGCGGGCGGGGTGTTGACTGATGGTATCAGAGCATGGTCTTAGGTCTCGTAGGTTATGAGTCCGTTTTAGCTTCCGCGCTGCTTATCTTTGATTTCATTTTGATGATATGTACTCTTAGTCATTCCGAGTCTGATGTTGTTTTGTTCCTATCTTTTCAGATGGCGAACACAAGGAGAAATGGGAGTAGGAGAGAGGAGTCTGTTTCTGGACCCGCGGCTCAGGAGAGGCGGCGTCTAATTACTTTGGAGGCTGAGGAGTTAGCGGCTATCATTCGTGAGGCCACAGCGGCTGGTTTGGAAATGGGGAGACAGAGAGGGGTGATATTAGAGGCGCAGCAGCGGGGTACACCCGTTTCAACTTGGGATAGGGTGAGGACCAGTTTCTTTAAGGGAAATCCTCCCACCTTTGGAGGGGGATCTGACCCAACGGTTGCTCACCAGTGGAGGAGAGATATGGAGAGGCATTTGAGGATGGTGGACTGCACGGATATGCAGAAGCAGATGTTAGCAACTTTTAAGCTGACAGGGGATGCGTTACAATGGTGGGGGAGTGCCACCACATCAGAGGAGAGAGATCAGTTGGGATATGCAGAGTTTCTGATCAAGTTCAATAATAAGTACTTTCTGTATGCAATTAGGAACGCAAAGAAGAGAGAATTCATGGATTTGGAGCAAGGCTCAAAGTCGATTGTCGAGTATGAACAGGAGTTCACAAATCTATCTATGTTTGTACCAGAAGAGGTTAGCACTGAGTTAAAGAAGATGGAGTGTTTCATTAAGGGATTGTGTTGGTCAATTAGGCAGATGGTGTTGGGGAATTCGGCATACACTACTTATGCTCAGGTAGTGGACGTCGCAATGTTGCTATGGCAAGAGAAGGCCAATTATCAGAAGAAGTTGGGCAAAAGGCAAGAGTCTAATGGACAAGGAGGTGATAATAAGGGTCACAATGACCAAGCTTGGAAGAGGCAAAGAACAAATCAAGGTCAACAGGGGGAACAAAATCGGGGGATGAATTCAGGAACCATCAGGGGCGCATGTTTTGCTTGTGGAAAAATAGGACATCGAGCAGCTCAATGTAATCAGAGGGAGGGCCAACAAGGCCAGGCGACACAGGCCCAATCAGGGAAATTTACACAGGGGCAACAAGGGCAAGGAGTTCAGGGGAAGCTAGGACTAAGGCCTCCAGTCTTAGCAGCAACTAGCGTTCAGGGGGCGCCAGCAGTGCCGGCAGCATCAGGTGCGCAAGGGGTGGTCACTGCACCAACCAATCTCACTTATGGGAGGTGCTATGTGCCACAAGTGCAGTCAGAGCAGGATAGGTTGCGTGGCTAGTGGAATGTCGTGGTACGTAATACTTTCTTAGATACCTATATATATAGGATGTATATATCATATTTTTGTTAAGGATTACATTTGGGTAGATTAGGTGTATGGGCGCCTAATTGTGGTATTCTACGGGTAGGCATATGTGAGCCTTATTTTCTTTTTGCGAGATTTACGTGTTGATGTGTATGCTTCGTCTAATTTCGTGGACGAAATTATTTGCTAGTGGGGAAGTATGTAACAACCCGAGTTTTTAAATGGAAATTTTTAAATTAATTTTAAAAAATCAAAGAAAAATAAAATTTTGGATTTTATAAATTTTATAATTTAAAGTGTTGGTTTTTATATTTGAAAAATAAATTTTCAAACGAAATTGGAATCGGAATTAAAATGGAGATTTAATTGAATTTTTATTACTTAGAAGAGTCCTGAAAATATAAAACTCTCTAAGAGTCCTCAAAACATAAAACTCTCTAGTAAAAATAATAGTTTTAAAAATTCGACCGTCCGATCAAGCTGAATTTTTGTCAGCAGTCCTGTCTCGCCGTTCGCTACAACATACTAAAATTTCAAGCGATTCTAACGGTCCGATCGTCCGTAATGATTTTTCAAGTATTTGTATTTGATTAGGACTCTAATTCTTTTTGGTATATAAACATAAAGTGACGAGTTTAGATCTTTTAAAACACATTTTAGCCTTCTCAAAAATCAGAATCTTCTCATCTTCTTCATCTTCTTCAACCTCAAACCATAGCCCCAAACTTATTCAAGATTTCAAACATAGATTAAAAGGCTTATTTGGTGTTTTCTCGAGTTTGGGCTAGAACGAGATTTGATTATTTTTGCGAGAGGAACGTGATGGTGTGATTAGATTTTCAGGCTGAAATTATGTGATGATTTTGAAGTATGGGGTTTTACACAATATGCTCCTTAATCTCGCGAGTATTATTCTCGTTGTTTTCTTGTGATTATTGACTCATATTTGAATTGATAAATTCATTTGGAAATCTGGAAATATTTGTTGGAATCTAATTTCGATTCATGTGGTATTATATTTGGTGTCGAGCATGTTGTCATGAGATTTTAATATGGCACTGAGGTTGGGCACCCGCCAATATTCCTTTTTCCGGATATGCTAAAAGAATGCACAGGCGCGGTACGGTGGCGAGGCACGGTGACCCGGTTAATGTGTTGTTGAGAAATTATATTGATATAATTGCTTATGAGAATCGCTTTGATTTGAATATTCGCATTCGTATTGTTACGTCTTATTCGCCGCTAATATTTGTTGAGCATTTTTCCTGTCGTATTGTGTACTTCCCCATATTTTCTTTTAGTGGCAGGTTAGCGTGGATTTTGGGCGCTTTGGATTTGATTTTAGCGTGGATTATTTTGGGGAGATTATTGGAGAATACAAGTAGAGAAGATTGTATTTATTTTGATGTATAGAGCATT